>WYDF02092565.1:0-10846 GCA_009867245.2 Adranes taylori | reverse complement strand
GCTTAAACACTAGAATAAGTATTAAGAGTATGTAGGAAAATGTTCTTAAACTGTATATTCTTAAAATAAAAAATTCCCTATTTATTCTTAATTTTCCCAAAAAATTTTTAATCGTCTAAAATTCTTCTCGCAACCAACTATTTTTCGACCAGAAAAATCTTAAATATATATACTCTACAGAAAAATCTTAAATATATCAAAATAAAAAAAAATTAATACATTACAATAAAATAATTGACTTTGTAAGTTTAAAATTACATATAATTATTAATTGATAACAATGGTATTATGTATGCGTACACTGTCAATTAGATTTAACACTGTTTAATGACATTAACAATCGTTAACGAATTTTGCTACATGGAACTGTATGTATCAGACTGCCCAATTCTTCCTTAATTGTACCAGTGTTGCAGAACTCGAATGACATTTAAAATTTGTTGTTGATCTCCTAAAATTTCACATCCAATTCATTTTAGCTTCATGTCTATGTTTATCATTATTATGTATTCAATATTTTATATTTATTTATTAATATGAATGAATGGTGTTTTGAATATTTATATTCTTTATTTTGTTTTCTTTTTAGGTAGTTCATTATTTTTGCATCATCGTAGCATTTTTTTGTTCATAGTTCATATTGTTAATTTACAACGATTGTCAAAACATTGTTGATTCTTCAAGTGTATTATATTGCATATAATAAAGCCCTACTCGCGTTGTTGCGTACTGGGATAAAACGAAAATAAACTTTGAATGAAAGGGGTTGTAATTACATACACCAATCAATAATTTTGTATAAGAGGCTAACTACGACGTATCAGTGTATTATTTATTGAAATTAATAAAACAAGATGTCGTCTGACTCCTTTTAAAATTTAAAATATTCTTAATACGTTTTCGATCACGCAGTGGTCATCATCAGAGAAAACTACAAATTATATTATTATTAATAATGTGAAGCAAACAGAAGATTACAAAACTTTGAGAGTAGGTAAAGCTTAAAAATTAATTACATTAAGTGTTATTAATAATAAGAAACAGCAATAAAACATTAACAAAAATATATATAAAAAAAATAATTAAAAAAATTTTTTTTAATATTACAAAAATTTTAAATTAAAAAATTATAAAAAAATAAAATAAAGTAAAATTTTTTTTATTAAAAACTTGTAAACAAGTTATAAAAAAATTTAAAAAATTAAGGATAATTTTTTTTTAAATTAAAACATTTTTTTTTAATTCTAAAAATTTAAAATTAAAAACTACAAAATTAAAAAATTTAAGAAATTAAAAAAATTAAAAATAATTAAAAACATTTAAAAAATTAAAAAATGTTTTTAAATTAAACAAATGAAAACAAATTTTAAAAATTAAATAAATGTAAAAGATTTAAAAAATTTTAAAAATTAAAAAAGAAAAAAATTTAAGGAATTAAAAAAAATTAAAAACAAAAAATTTCTAAATTTTAAAAAGATTAAAACAAATTTAAAAAATTAAAGAACAACTAAAAATTTTAATAACTAAAGATATTTTAAAATCGAAAAGGAGTTAAACATGTTTCATTAATTTCATTAATTTCATATAATGGATCTCCTTGATTTCAACCACAATATCAATTTTGTTATTTATTGGTATACACAGGTCTAACACCTGTTACTATTTAATTAGTGTAAAGCATATGTATATAGGATAAGTTATTATCTCGTCTAAGTAATTTTTTATCTCGTATTTTGTTTTAGTTTCTTCGGTCTGAACCATATTTAAAGTCATAAAACCCATTTTACTCAAGATCATTTAAAACAATAAAGTTTTCGAAAGTGAAGCTATATGCTTTTGTTATTTAATTGTGCACTAATGTGTGTAAAAAGATTGTACGCCGATAACTTTATATAACTAAAGGTTATTGTATATTACTATAGAATATATAAAAGCCTTTATATATTCTATAGCAATAATTTGAATATAATTGATATCAAAAAGTAATTAGGCAACAACTCCATGCCACATTTAAGTACAATCAGAAGTAACACAGTCATCTGTTATCTTCCCATTCAAAAAAAAAACTTCAAGTCCAATATCATCTTTCCATCACTATTCTATTCCAAAACCAATATCAAGGGTAATATGTTTATAGGTCTCCAAACTAGAACAGCGTTTATTGTCCCTAAGAACGGCAAAATCGATGCAATGCCATACGTGTGGACCAATAATTCTAAAACAACAACGGCTTGAAGCAAAATTTTTGAAAATTCGTGAAGAAAGAAGACAAAGCCTACATGATCTAACTGAAATGAAGTGAGTTCCTTTAATTACTATATAACTTCTAATACGTCATAAACTGAAATTATAACAATTTTTTTTTCGCTTGCTTAGGAGAGAAGCATTAGAATCAGCGATCAGTGAAAAGGATTCGCAACTAGCATTGCTGGAGATATCAGGAATAAAAACTTCGAAACAATCCGAAGAGGTTGATCAGTTAAAAAGAGATAGGAAAAGATTAGTACATCGCTTAAAAATGGAGGTAATTACAAATGTTTATATAAATAATAATAAATGTGTAAGGCTCTTTAGAAACACCTGAAAGCGTTCCAGTTTGTAAACCAATCAGCAAAACCGCCACCCTTGTTGTCAATCCAAGTTTTTGCAGGCAATAAAATTGCGAATTTTATCATATCCGAGTAATCCATGAATAAATCCTTCTTCTTCTTCTTGAAGTGCCTATCGTCTGCGGATGTTGGTTATCACATTGATCCATATTATTTTATTCACTGCCGTGCTGAATAAAGCTGTTGATGTCATTCCCGTCCATGTTTATAAATTTCGGTCCATGTTTATAAACGAGATTCCTCTCCGTCCTACTGTTCTTCCACATTCTATTTTTCATTGTAGGATGAGTTGAAGTAGATGGTACTTTTCGTTCCGCATGATATATCCGAAATATTCCAGTTTTCTACGTTTGACATTTGCCAGATATTCCATTTCTTCACTGTTGCGTTACAGGACCGTAACGCAACAGGACGTTTCGTTTGACACGTTTCGTTTGACCACGAAATCCTGGGCATGCGGCGATAGCACCACATCTTGATAGCACCGCGTCATGCAAATGCATCTATGCGCTTGCATTACGCATCACGATATGCCCACGCTTCAGCCTCTATAGAAGGGTTGAGAGTACGTAACACTTTAAAACTCTAATTCTAGTAACAATATTTACGGATAGGATGCATAGTATATTATGCCTTTTATTAAATGCACCTCTTGCATTTTCGATTTGGCACCTTATTTCTCGAAAGTGGTACTAGTTTTTATTTACAGTGCAGCCCAAGTATGTGACTGCCTCGGCCATTGTGAGAACTACGTTGTTAGCAGTAAGCTGAAGATTGTCGATGTGGTTATTACTAACGATCAACGTTTGAGTTTTCTTGTAGTTTATCTTCATACCATATCTATTGCATGCGTCGGCCACAAGGTCTATGTGTCTCTGGAATCTCTCAGCAGTATCCGGTATTAGAACGGTATCATCAGCATATATCAGGTTGTTTATTATTTCTCCGCTTATACAAGCCTAAGCCCGTGTTGTCCAATGCCTCCTTGCCTCCTTAAACAGATATTCTGAGAACACATTGAATAGCAAAGGTAACAAACAGTTCTGATGTCACCTTTGGTCAAACCATGGCCTGTTGTTAGAAATATAGTTTTGATATCACCTCTGTATCTCTGTCGTCGATTCTTGGTTCCTTTAAAATTGAGATGAATTTGTTGTGCTGAAATTTATCGAATGCGTTTTTAAAATGTATGAAGCATGCAAAGAGTCTGCGTTAACGTCACATGTCCGCTGAATAAGAGCTTGTATTGAGAATAGGGCTTCTCTGGTGTCCAATCCCTTTCTGAAGCCGCACGCAGTATCACTTATGTTCTCATGGGGTTTTCTATAGAGGAATTAATGTTTAAAACAGTCACTCCTATGGCATTGGCCGCCTATATAAATTTTGTTGAATAGGGTGATCAGTTGTTTTACTTGTTCCTAGTTCAATAGTTTGAGAACTTCTCCGTGTATCTGATCTGGCCCGGCAGTCTTGTTGTTTTTTCGTCATCTGATAGCTGTTTCCAGTTCCTTCTGTGTGATGATAGACGCTACATTGCCAATCTCTGCAATCATGACGTCTGTTTTCATTGCTTCCGTTGTTTTCGTCTCTAAAGAGCTCCTCCATGTACTGTCTCCACCTTAGGAATTTTTGGTCTGTTTCAGTAATGATGTTATCGTCCATGTCCAATAGTACCCCTGCAACTCGCATTTGGTATCTTCCCGTTGCTCCCTTTATTTTCTTGTGGAAGTTGAAGTTTTCATGTGTTACTTGTAGCATATGATTTCTTCACACCTTTCATGTAAACTTCGGATTAAAATGTTCCCCAACTCCCACATAACTGCTCAAACAATATCTTCTTAATTTGTCATTTGAATAAAATAACCTACTTTTAACGGATCGTTCATCACTCCATTCTCCATTCTTCAAAATCGCATGGCAATAGCTCAAAAGTTAAAACCATCCACGTACCAAAAATAAATCCACGTAACATACTAAATTCAACGCTGAAATAATTTTTTCTCTTGCTCTTAAGTCCGTTTACCACTTACGTAAAACTGGCAAAGATATTAATTTGGAAAATTAAGGAACTAAATGTAAAGGTGAGATGGAAAAATTGTGGTGGTCTAAGCTTTTCAGAAAAAAAAAAAACCCAATAACAGCAAATAAAAATATAGGAAGGTAAAGAAATATTAGGAAACAATATTAGGAACCTTGATATACGCCAGTTACAGAAAACCCTGGTTCGTATTTGTGCTTATATTTACATGTATTTAAATGAAGGGATTTCAAATTGTCTGAGTCTAAGAGGGAGCAATTATGCAAAGAAAAAACAAAATTTAAAAGGCTGACAAAAGTGTTGCTCCGATTACAGCGACCAAAGTAATACGAAACAGAAGTGTTTCGTTGACATAATTGGAGAAGTTATTAAGTAAATGAATAAGAGGACATAAATCAAAACTCAACGCCTGTGAGCACTCTAATAATAAAGAATAAATAACTGATGAAAATGGGATCATTTAAAATCTGAGTATCAGGGAGAAGAAGCTTTTAAAGCAAGCAAAGAATGGATTGATCGATGTAGAATCAAACTTTCATAGTCTTAAAATGATTGGTATATTGCCTACTACAGGCGTACAGCAGCTGAAAGAGTTTCGTAAAATTATAGAATGGCAAAGTTATCCACCAAATTTAAGTTTTAATGTAGACGGGACTCTATTAGAAACTAATGTCAACAAGTACGTTCATTCCCATAGAAGAGATTACTGCTTGTGGATTTCAAGCACCCAAAGATCGTCCAACTCTTCTTCTCGGCGGAAATACATCCAGAGAACTCAAATTGAAACCATTGTTGTTTATCAGTCAGATACTCCTCGTGTTTTGAAAGGTTATTGTATAAACCATTTACCAGTTTATTGACGAAATAAACATAAGGCTTGGATGACACAAAATATATTAATAGACTGGTTTAAATCTTGTTTCTGTCCAGCAACAAAAAAATATTGCAAAGATATTGGATTAGAACCTCGAGCTGTTTTGGTGATGGACAATGTGCCGGGACATCCTCTGGAACTTGAAACTTTGTGCACTGATATTACTATTGAAGTAGTATTCTTACATCCAAAAACCACTTTCGTCTTACAGCCCATGGACAACGCAAACAAGAAAACAAAGAGAAAAGAAAGCTAAAAGAGGAATCAATGCAGAAATGCCCATCAAAAAAGGCACTTTCTTTATCTGTTCAATTAAAAATAGTTGTTACGGAGGAAAAATTAATCAGATGAATTAGATGAATTTAGAAATATACTTGGGAGTAATGTTCAGGCTGATTTCTTGAAAATGATGAAGATATAAAAATTACCGTTCTAGTAATTTTTTTAGAACTTTAATCAGATGAACTGGTGTCACCATCAAGAAAGCCTAAGAGAGCAAAGTTGAGTAATTTTAATGTAGAAGAAGAAAATGTTCAAACTTTATTAAAATCACATGGCGCGCCTTTAACGAATGCAGATTTGCAGAAAATGGACTACCATACTATGTTCCAAGAAAATAACGACTTAGATCCTATTCCTGTGCAAAATTTAACTATCAAAATCATCGAAAAGCTTTTTCTCTAGTGCTGTAAATAGGATTCCAACATTGCGCCGATGTTGACCCGGAGAAAAATAATGTTGTGGAAGAAAGAGAAGTTAAAATATATAGCTAATTACATTTACATAATATATTAACCCAGAGCCCGGAAAAAGCTCGCTAAATCCGGAGGTACCGGGTGGGCAACCCCATGGGCAACCTAGCTGTAAAGCCACATGGGCAACCCTAGCTGTAAAGCGTGATTGTGATAGATTATTTGACGGTTATGGACAAATTTTAAATAATATTTTTTCAGTTTCGTTTCAATGTTATATTACTTTTATGCTACATTGCAGACTCGCTTATTCGTCTCTCGATTTTTCGTCGCCTCAATTAACCGTTAACCAGATATCACGTCTTAATTTTTTCTGTCGTTTTTTTTTGATTTTCCGTCATTCTATCTATCGGTCCCGTGCCTGACGGATAACCGAGTTTCTACTGTACATGAAACACTTATTTTCATATTAATCATGTTTATTTTATCACTAAAGTGTTTTTCATACTCTAAAATATATTTATTTTATCCCTCGTAGATAGTGAAATTTTCCGGATTACCACCTTCTCTGGAACGTATCCTGTGCAATCAGCATGTACATTCTTTTTATATAAATCATACTTAACGATTTGTTATTGGTATAAATTTAATGTCGCATATTACTAAAGTACTTATTCGTTTCAGAATGAGTTCTGCATGTCTTTGAATAATCACAGTTGCTATTCCTCCGATGAAGAAGCAGTCAGTGAATAATTATATATTATTCATAAATTTTTTATGGGGTATACGATAATTATTGAAATCTTCTAAAATAATTCTTAAAATATCTAAAGCAATAAAATACAAAACTTATATTCTCGCTTATACTTGAAAATGAAAAAATTTTTTTTACAATTTTCAATTATATTCGAGTTCAAATCAATTATAAGTTTATAAAACAAAACACTTGTCTCTTTCTGAAACCCTATTACACACATTTGAAATAAAATTTGGTTCTTCATTTTACGTCCCATATTTAAATAGAATGACAATAACTATGTTATTAAAATATGTTGTATGTATAAAATAATAATATATGATATACTCGATTACAATGTTAAAACTTTCTGTATAGAATTTGTTGGGGGCTATAACTGCTAAAAAAAATTTAAAGAGAAATCATTAAATTGATTTTAAATTGTACCTATTTAAATATCAAATTCGTACTATTAAATTCGCCTATCATTATTGTAGTTAAATAACTATTATTGTAATTTATTATAAATATAAAAATAAAGTAAATTAATTATAAGCGGCATGTTTGTATTTGTTGTGGTTTGTTTGATAATAAATTATTTTTTTCTTGTAACAATTATTAATAATTGATTTATTACAGTAGATAGATTTTGAACATTTGTGTAATTACATCACATATGCCGAAGAAAGTAGGAATAAATATAATTTATAATTCCTGATCAGACTAAGTTTTAAATATACAGAGTATCCCAAATTCCCGCACCATACGGATTTATAATATATGTTCAACACGATATCCGTCGAAGTCGAAATGTAATTGAAAACGATCTCCCGCGATCCATAGAATGTTGATTACCAAGTCAGGCGTTACTGAACAGCACACAAATCTGGAGATCGTTGAGCCCCTTCCACTTATCGCTTACGACCGATCCACTGTTAACTTGTATACCATAATGTGGAGGTGCACAATCCTGCATGAAACACTCTGTTCCTCAGAACCCAGCCAATCCAAATCAGGCAGAGTAATTCATCTCCTAACATTGCG
The DNA here is from genome assembly GCA_009867245.2 of Adranes taylori. Classification (NCBI taxonomy): domain Eukaryota; kingdom Metazoa; phylum Arthropoda; class Insecta; order Coleoptera; family Staphylinidae; genus Adranes; species Adranes taylori. The sequence continues at coordinate 2,853 of WYDF02092565.1, read as the reverse complement.
AACTAAAGTTCACTGTTAACTGTTCTATCAAAAAAGTACCAGTACAGGCCACACCAAACCATGATGCGATCAGCTCCTTGCTCCTTACTCCTTATTACCGATAAACCAGTGAAATGTTGATTCACCTCACCATTTACATAAAAATTAGCTTCGTCCGGAAACATAACTTTATACAAAAACTTTGGGTTCTACCAAAAGTGGATCAAAAACCAATTTAATATTTCGAAATGGCAAAATGGATCGTCTGCAAACATGTAACACTTGTAACTTTTACGAATGAAACTTCTGAAACACTTCCAAGCTTGATTTTGTCTGATCTTGCTGATACCTTCGCCAAACCACCTCTTATAAAGTTTTCGAACGTTCAGATCTTTTATAATTGGCCACACTAGTTGTAGCCTTGAACTTTGCTAGCCAACTGTCGAGTGCAACACTGGCTCTGGTTCTGAATGCCTCACATTAAATTCATATACAACTAGTCTTTGGAAGAATCCTTCTCTTCCGTAAAGGAGGATAATCTCTACCAGTTCCTCAATGGTCAACATTTTTCAGTCATACTATGGTGTGTAAGTTTTAGGACATACTGTATTTACACGCAACAAAAATTTCACTAATAATTTTCATAAATATAAGTCAAAGAAATAAATTATTTTTTATAGCAAATTGATTTGTTCCTTGAAGATAACTAAATTATATCTCACGAAGAAACATTCTTCTTTTATTGTGGGATATTAATAAAATGTTTTACGATGAAAATCAAAAACAGATTATTTGCCGTAATATTAAAGATCTTCTTGGTCATTTAAATATAAAGAAAATTTATTCAGGATAAAAACATACAAAATCTTTATTTATTGGAGCAGAAAATATAATATATTGCAATTGAAATAGTTTTTCTTTTATATGAATTTCTTTAGTTTTTAATGAAATTGATCTTAAATAGCGAAAGAACTTTTAGAAGGAAAATAAATACGAGTAGTACTTCAAAATTTTTCATTGAAAAGTTGATTTTATGCTTTTCTTCTGGATATGAGATGTAATACATTTTACAGATTAAATAAATTCAAATGTTTTATTAATAAATATTAATTGATAAGCTGCCTATTAAAAAGCAATAACTTTAATAAATCCTTACTGAACTTCTTCAACTGGATGATATATTATTATTTTACGTAAAATTACAGTAAATTCATAAATAAACAATAATGTTTAATGATTTAAATCAGTGGTTCTCAACGGTTTTTAGAATTTCTTACGTGGCACTCCCTTAAAAAAATGCGATGCCTCACAGCCCCCCCCCTATTATTAAAAACTATAATACAATATCATTTCAAACAAATTGGAGGCTCTAAACTTTCAGAAGGATGACACTTCCCCACAGTGCAGCACCGAGAATGCGATGAATAAAAAGCATTTTGAAAAAATTAGCTACTTTTTAATTTAAGTTTAAATTTTAATGAGATGATTGTTGCTGCTTTGTCTAAACCAGTTCTTCTATATTTAGCATTGTTTTGGCTAATGTCACTTTCATGTCATCTGTGGCGTCTAATCTGTTTCAAAATTTAGTTTTGAGAGTAAGTAGTGTGAAAAAAACCATCTCACGCTCTTAGCTAGTTGGGTATGGAATCAACACTCTTAAAACCTTCGCAACATCGGAATAGGATTGTGCCATTTCAATCCATTTCAAGGAAAAACATCATTTGCATCCCCATCATTTATCAAATCAATAAACCTTTCTTGAATTATATTGTCTTCCGAAGGCAAATCACTAATGGGGAGTACAAACGGATTATTAATAAATCGATGGTATTTTTCGAATTCTTGTATGTCAGGAAAATAGTGAGAAATTTCTTCTTTAATACTCGATACATGCTGTTTCATCGTTTCAAGAATTTCGTCATCAACATTAAGCTCATTTTTATCAATGTATGCGTTCAGTCGTGAAAATTTTGCAAAGCTCTTCGCCTCTAACTTTACATACCATAGTTCGAGCTTCATTATGAAAGCTATCAATTTTTCGTGACAATGGAGCACTGTGATAACTTATAACAGAAAAAATTTCTTTGAAAACAGATAGAGGATCTTACTTTAGGGTGTACATATTCTGGAGTGTTAGCTTCCCAAATCGAGAAAATGTCAAAAAGGCAATGTAAAATACGTATAAAACTACTAGATATGTCTGTAATATATTTTTGCGATTGAGAATGATGTATATATTATATTGAAAATGAAGAGTATTTATCATAGATGGCACGGTCATCTGTGATGAATAGATCGTCAGTATAAAATGTAAAATATTTCATAATTGCATAAAATGTACCAAAGTTTATTTGGTAAATGATATACCACTGGCTAAATACAGCCTACTTTTTAGCCATGTCATAAACTTCAGCGTTACTGATGACACTTCCTACAAGAAGGCACGTTTAAACATAGTCTTTTTATATGTCAACTGTACGGTTATGTTGGAACATGACTTGGACGCAACTGGCATGAAAACAAAATGTCTGTCAGACACTTTGAAATTTTGAATTTCAAATAGACCCGATGACAGAAAATGCAATATATGTCTGAAAATTTTTACCAATTTGCGTAAATTAAACAACAGAATCTAAAGAAAGAAATAAAAATGGTATATTTACAGGTAAGTGCAAATAAGTACGTTTTATTTGATGAAAAATAATGAAAAACTCAATTATCTGTGTGATTGAATGACATCAAAGGCTTGACATGTAAATCTAAAAGTGTCTCAATCGTGGGCGGTTCCAGGCAGGAGCCATGGGAGCGCCCCCCCCCCCACTCTGTAAGGGTTGTTTAATGCTAAGCATTGCTTAATGTTAAAGATAGTACCAA
>WYDF02092554.1:0-10846 GCA_009867245.2 Adranes taylori | reverse complement strand
TATTGACATTTAATTGTGTATATTTATATATATATATATATATATAAATAAATTTCTTTTTTTGTTTATATTGTCTAGAAGAGCAATAGACGTTATTTTGTTAAATCGTTAATGCTGTTTTATTAATTAGCAGTTAGAATCTTTTTCAGCTGCCTTCAAGGAGGAGAACTACACGTACTTGTAGCTACCCGTCCCTCAGTAAGCCATTAAGGACCGGAGGAACAACAAAATCAGGTTCCAACGTGCGCTTATATTATGTAATAATTAAGAAAGTTGTTTGCGCCATCTGTGACAGTGACAAGGACTCTCCGTTAGCAGCGCCACGAGCGAGAGTCTGTCTGAATTATATATCATTTATATATAAAAAAAAAATGAAGGATTCTTTCCAGGCGTTGCTTAATGCTACACTAAAAGCTTTTATTTCTTTCATCAATGCCATACAAAACACTAATGTCGACATGTATTGATGTCCAATATTTATTTTGTTGGATCCTTTTTCTCTATAGAAAACTCTATAGAAGATCCTATGATCATTTACAAACTCTCCAGTATATGGCGGTTTCTGCAAAAACGAGAAAGTTAATCTCCTATCCGCCTGAAATGTTAATAATGATAGTCAATTCGCAAGAGGTGTAATATTTTAACGCCAAAAAGGTATCAGACGTATATAGTTACCGGGCTTCTAATGCAATGATCTTTACATAGTTAAAATAGATAATCTAAGGGAAATAGCGATTCATTATAGCAAAATAATTGTAGCACACGGATTGCATCTTGTAGGCGGTGGCGGGGAAAAACTTAACGTGATGAAGAAGTAATTCGTTGCAAAGAGAAAAAAGAGATAGTTTCTACATGAATATGTTTTTTACTTTTGTATGTTAGAGAGAGAGAGACTTTTAAATGAACAAAAAACTTTCTTTCTTTTCGAAGTTTCGCCCGCAAGAGGGCGTTACGATCGACGGAAAATATAAAAGGCAAAATTCAATCTCTCTAAACTCTAAGAAGTTTAATAGCTTTTGACTAGTTCAGAATGGTACAGAATTTAATCTGTACCACTATAAGAAGTTAGATTAATAGTACGCGTATTTATTCGTTCATTTTTATTTTGAAAATAATGGGTGATGTGTTTAATTAAATGCGAGTAGGCATTTATTTTATTATAAATATTGTTTGAGAAATTGAAACATCTTTTGATTTTACTTTGAATAAATAATTACAATTAATGTAATTAATTATCATTTACTATAAAATTAACGACATATAGATCTTAATGAAACGTCGTAAGTAAATTATTAGAGCTATATTCTTTCACATATGTATTTTATTCTAGCCTTTGATTATGCACTATTTAATAGAGTTGATGTTTATTTTTAGTTGTTTGAATTTAGATTTTCGAATATATCAAATACGAATTATTATATTTATGCATAGATTTCTTGCGAATTTTTAATGTGTTTAAATAACTTTTAACAGTGTTTTATTTATTTGACAAAGCTTATTAATCCCTTTTAATTACTGTAGTATGTGTAATAAATTATTTTGTAGATCAATACACTGTTTAAAATCTTGATCCGTTTTATTTAATTCATGAACCGCATTTGCTTTACAAATTTCGATTCTTTGCCTTTATTCAAGCAAGGGGTCTAATAATTATTGTTTAATTCTAAATTGTATTAGTGCATGTACATTCTGTAGCCCCCAAATAATAATTTATCAATTCTGACTATGAATTTGGTGAGGGGTTTAATTGAGATCAACCATGTTTTCTTCAAAATATAAACCACAGTTAAAGATTTAATGAACTCATTAAAAAATTAGAATTTGAAATTTAAATTGTAACTAACAATAGCATTTTCCGAATTGTAATTCTATGAAGTATATAATATTTGCCCTAATAATCTTCTCCTGCACCCATGTTTAATATTGCTTTAAAAAGAATTACTATCAGAGAAAATATATAGGATCATATAAAATATGTGGATTAATAAAGTTCTTTTTTTTTTGCTCAAAATCGACTAGAATATTCAACGTCTGAAATTGTCCAGATGAAGATCTCTTAATGTAATATAAAATTCCTCAGCTTACTTTTCCATGTACTCCGAAGGAGTAATTGCGACCTTCAGGGAGAGTAAAGTGGGCAAGGGGCCGGTATCCTAGTGACTCATCTTATTTTAAATTATGAGATAAATAAAGTATGAAACTGAACTTGTTGTAAATACAACAAGTTCAGTTTCCATATTTTGTACTTATCGTGACGAGAAGCAATAAAATACATTTACCTTTACCGGAAGACATATCCTTTTTATTAACATTTGGACTGGCACTTTTCGAACTCGCATTCTTATTTGATGTTTTTTGCTGCTTCGATGTGGCTTTGTTAGATTGCTGTTGAATATTTCCGCTGCTTATATGTTTTATGTTATTTCCAGTAGATAGACCTGTAAAATGAATTTATATAAGAAGGGCTGGTAGCATGCTGCTTGTTTAAAAATTACACGGAGGAAAAAACAGGAAACAATCTTGGTCCTTTAATCTCGTTCCAGAGCATAATCTTGTTCATTTAGAAATATTGTTCCTTTGGAGAAAAACGAATCACAAGAGTTCAACCAAATTTTAGCCTATATGAGTGATATTTTCACTAATATGAATGACCTAAATGTACCTATTCAAGGGAAATATGTACACATATTGATACGCTGCGAGCAGATTACAATTTTGGAAAGAAAAGTTACAGCTTTGGTGTTGACGAGTTAGAAAACGGCATCCAAGAAATTGGGGCTCATTTGAAAATAATATCAAAATCATTTGATGGGTATTTTATTTTAATTGAGGAAAAGTGAAAACTTTGGAAGCATGGATTATGAACCCATATTTTATCAATTTAGATAATAAAAAACTGAAGAAAGATCTTTTAGAATTGGAGTTTACAAGCAATACATCTCAACAAGATTTGTGTTTGGTAATGAATTTATTCCCAAAACTGACTGTGCGCACCCCATTTGCGATATAATATGCGAGTCTGGATTTAGTGCTCTTTTGTCAATCTAAACAAAGTTGAAAAATCGTGTAGAAGCTATCCAAATTGTTATTAACAATGAAATGCCAGATAAATTATACGATATGTTTCAGAGACTTTATTTTCGTTAGTAGGGGTGCGGAACATAAAAGTTTAGACGTAAAGTTCTTAATTTTGACTTTATCGAAAATTATCGTATACCTGTTTCAGTTTTATCAATTATCGTATACCTGTTTTATCAGAAGCGATAGTAAGCATTGCATTTTGTTCATTAGCTACTAGACTAATACTGCTATCTGAACGTTCGCTTCTTGCTGAAGAAACACCACTGCTACTACTCGTACGTTTACCATTTGTATTTCCTGAAGAAGATGTACCGCCACTAGCAGAAGATAAAGTTATTGATGGACGTTCTCCACTTGATTTAAACAATTTGAATTTATCCAGCATAGACGAATTAGCTTTCGTTTGTGTCTAAAATAAATGAAAAAAATAAACAACATTAAAAAACAGACAGTAATCTGATAATATTAATTTAGTAACTTGTATCCAGAAGCAATTTGTGATCCTCTTTTAGCAATATTCTGAATTTAAGAATGTGCCTAACCTGATACTGTTGATGATGTGTACTACTATTAGTTTGTACTGTTGGTGTTGTTTGTGTCGGACCACGTGGTATCATTGATAGGGCTGGACTCGTTGCTCGACTTGAACCACTTGCTACAGGCCGAACTTTATCTGGAGGACATCTGCGCGAAGGTAGAGCAGAGCCCGGCAATGGAATGCTACTGACACCTTTCTGCGGTATTGCAGATGATCTGAAAATAAAATAAAAAGTAAACAAAAAATGCTTGTGAAATAAAAGTTGTGTTCGGAAATTGGGTATACGGTGAAGCTGGTGTAGAATTTTGTCTTCCTAAACTGGGTATCGATGGTGTTTCGAAAAGGTGCACCATTGTCATGCCCGTCAAATAGTCCGACCGTCTGTAGCGACGCTTTATGACTAGTTGCGGCTTTGGATATAGCAGAATTTCGGAGCCCATAACGAACCCCAATCAAAGTACTTTCACCTGTTATCGGATTAACATATTTCATCAAAATTAATTATTTAATTACGCAAATTATCAATTAATTAGTTAATTAATTACAATACCAACCAGATTACTTTCACCTCTTATCGGATTAACATATCTCATCTAAATTAATTACGTAAATTAGTAATTAATTTTTTAATTAATTACGTAAATTATTAATTAATTAATTAACGTAGTAAGTAATCCTCTAGTATAATATAAATTGACCAATTAAAAAATATTCAATAATATATAACTTAATGACGAGAGAAAATGTTTTATGTTTAACAGCCAATGCATGGACAGGACATTCGCGACAGTAAATATTGAATATTTGCGCCCAAAACTCATTCGCGGAGTTTATCACATAGCCTGGCACGGTCTTGCACCGAAATCGCTGATTATTATTACTTTCTTAAAAATCGTAAACGTGTGCTTCCGTACCTACAAACTATTTTCCCGGTTGGTTGTTTTTATAATTGAAAGAACAATTTTTTAATAATTCTTCGCTTGCCTTTACTCTCATTGAAGAACAACTTATGCCATCAGAGAATTTCGAAGCGGAGATAATGCGATATTGTTCCTTCAAATTTCCAACGGATCAAAAACTGCTTTTTAATTGACTTTTCGTAGCTCTACACTTTAGCAGAAATTGTCTTCAAGCTCAGCGAGTCGGCAAGCTACAAAATGTGTCACGGTTCAGACAACCATCAGAACTGACTTCTTCCCAGCTTATTTCATATAAAAGGACCCACTCAAGCCAGTGTTCACCAGACGAATTTTTGGTTGTACTCTGATCGTCTTTCTAGTGAGCAATTTCGCACGTTTCGATCAGCATAATTCACCATTAAATGATCAAACCTATTTTCTTGAACAGCGAGTGAAAAATCGCGGTCTTGAATCTGATTTGCTCAAGTAAGCACCAGCAACAAATCACTTATTTTATTTTAATTTAAAGTAAATTCAACCCAGTGAATAGTAAATTTTTATAAACATCAGATCAGGTATATACCTATTACATTATTAATTTTCGGTTGAATCTTTCCTGCAGGGAACTCATGTACAACATACTGGAAGGGACCAGATGGATAAGGAAGCTGTCTTGCGGTGTTTCACAGGGCTCGTTACTGGATCCAACTCTGTAGAATGTGATCTATGAGAGTTTACTTAGACTACCTTTTACGCGGCGGAGCGTTCAGCATTTTACTTTCGCCGTCAATGTTGCTGTTATGGCAAAACATAAGCACGCTGCTAATCTGTAGGAAGACCTCAATAAAGCAATTGGCCTAATCGAAGCATGGATGCACACACACAAGCTAAATCTCGCGCATCAAAAAACGTAGGCTATATGGCTGACGGGAAGAGTACCCCAGTTGATATCAGGGTGCTGAGCCACCAGCTGTGTTTTACTAACGAGGTTAAATACTTGGGAGTCTTGCTGGATAAGTCGCTGCGCCTCGCCGCACATGTGAAACATTCTGCGGAAAGAGCCAATACAGTGTGTTCTCAGGTTGCTAGATTGATGCCAAGGATTGGTGGAGCAGGTATTGGAAAGAGAAAACTCCTCTACAGTATCATAGAGTCCACGGCTCTCTACGCGGCGCCAGCCTGGATAGAAACACTACCCACAGCAAGGATTGCAGGGCTCCTGGAAAGGACGCAACTCGTAGAACTTCTCGGCGTTACATGTGCATATCGAACAGTGTCTCTTGACGCACTGAATGTTATTGCACACATTATGACAATAAAATGTGTGTGTGTGTGTGTGTTTATTCATATATGAATGAATGAATTCGAGTACTTTATTATAATAACTAAGATCAGCGAATTTACTACCCTAATCCTGAGAACCCACGCAATGAGCTTTTTATGTTACTAACAATCAGAATAAGAAAAGCTATATAGTGGCCAAAAACCTAAGTTCGATCCTGCTTTAATAAGATGAAATTCTAGAACACACCTTGCAAAATGAAACAGTTGTAAAAAAGGTCTACATATTTATTATTGCATAAAAATTAAAATAAATAAATTTTCCTTAAAATAAATTAACCTCACAAATATTTAGTTTTTTCGCAAAAATTTTGTTTGCCGCAGAATTATTGATTAGTTCAACAAATTAAAATCAATAAAAAATCAACAAGTCAAATCAACAAATTGGTTACGAACTTTCATTAGACACCGTCCGATTTTTATATACTCCGATATTCTGCCTTTCAATGAAAAAAAACTCTTAAAAAACGTGCAACAGTGGGGGAGGTATCACTCACTTTATTGGATATTATATTTTAACTGATATTTAATCATGCTCACCCCACGGATGCAGAAATCATGATACGGAAATTATGACTATTCTAGGTAGCAACTAGTTTTAAAGGTAAAAATTGTGTTATCGAAATTTATTCAAGGGATATCCCATGAAAATTAATTCAACTAATTAATTAAGGCAATAAGTAATCCTCTAATATGATGTAAATTGACTAATCAAATATGTAATTCATTTCGGAGATAATATATAATTTAATGTGTAAAAGAAAAAAATATATGTTATATGTTTAACCCCAATGAAGTGGAAAGCGCTCAATCATAACGCAAAATAGCTTATCCGGGGGGAGCTCTACGATGTCGGGAACTACTACAGAGCAGCGAGAATATTAGCGAAAGCATGAACACATACATATCAAGAGGTATTATTTCGTAGACGGATACAGCTTTGCATGGGAAATCGCTCACACACAGATACATGTGTAGTGATTGTGTCCTTCGCGGATTACTTTCGTAAAACTTGTCAATTTAATCTATGAATTATTCTCATTGGCTCGCTTCTGGTTAGCTCTTGTTGCGATTTTCGCTTGCACTTTGCTATGATTGGAAAACAACTTATGCCTTCGTAGAATTTTAACAAGGAGTTAATGCAATATTGATCTTTAGAATTTCCAACGGATGAAACATGCTTTTTTCATTGGTAGTAGCTCTACACTTCCTAAGAATTTTAGTAAAAACTTTTGCTCAAATCAATGCTCCTTTAGCTCTCGATTACACAGATGTGACACTGGTCACATATGATGGTTTAGAAACATACCCCTACCAGATATTTTCATACACCATCCTAATGCAACATCCTAGTGTCGAGGAGACGCAATTTTTCAATTGGTGTCTTCAGATCTGCAGCGAGAAGTATCGCGCTAATTCGAAGTTTTAAATCTTAATTACGATCATATCTATTTCTCGGTCAGCGAGAACTATCGCAGCCGTCAGTTGATTTGCTCCAAATAATATTGTAATAAATAAATATTCAGTATTTATCATACCATCATCATATACGAAAAATAAAATAAAACAAAGGTTAAGTATCAAGCAACGCTCCTCTGCTGAATCTTCCGAATACCATCTTCATTATCTTTTTATTCTCGCATTATTAATGATTCTTTTCCCCATTTGACCGTTGTCGCGAAGGGAAGACCAGAAGGCCATCGTGAGAAGGAGTTGGTCAGAAACCATCGAACAATCGATAACAACGGGTACAAACGAACCGAAGCAATCAAAGCCTTAGTTTGCGCTTACGTTATCGTTTTATAAAAGGCTACGTGTACTCAGTGCTGCTCTATGGTATGGAGACTTGGATCCTTAAGGTTAACACTATGAGGCGTTTGAAACGTGGCTGTTTAGAAAACGATTAAAAAATGTCGTGGACAGACCATATAACTAACGATGAAGTCCTAAGACGTATGGGGGCAGAGAGAGAGAACTGTTACAAATCATTAAAAGAAGAAAAACGGTTTACTTGGGCCACATATTCAGAAATAGCAAGTACCAATTCCTGAAGCTCATCATGGAAGGAAAACGTATTCCTTCTGGATCGTATTCCTTCTGGAGTATTCATGGCTCAAAAACGTAAGAGATTGGACTGGTGTTGATGCCCACATACTCTTCAGAGCCACGCAAGACCATAACGAATATGCTAAAATTGTCGCCAACATTAAATAAATGCATATGGGTACCTTAAGAAGAACGACAAATATCCAAGTACTTCAACTACAAATTATTAGAAGAGAAAGGAAAGGATTAAATGCAGAAAGCTGCAAAATATCACGCCGAGCAAGAAGAATAGATTAGGAGAGGTGCAGGTGAAATTTATAAAAAACTTGTCAGAGAAAATTTATGTTGTCCTACATCCATCACAGGTTCTTGATAAGGATTTTATAGACTGCAAAGATATTCGGCAAGTTAGTGATGATCTACTTTTTGAAAATGAAACCAAATTTACAATAAATTTTTGGTTTGGCAGGCCATTGAAGAGGAGAGGAGAAATGTGGACTCCAGAAATGTGGAGTTTATGACAAGAGTCAATAGTCCGACAAAATTTTCAACGGGAAGACTGAGTGAAAAATGTTGGGCACTTTGTCTAAAACAGAATGCGAAAGTAAAATAACCAGTTAAAATTCTTCAACATTTTAAAAAGGTATGTGTTAAAATCAGTAATAACATTTGCTCAGGATCTGGAAAACAATCTAATGAAAGAAATCAAAAAGAAGTACTACCAGAGATGTGGGACTGCTGCATTATTACGTAAAACTATTAAAAACTAGAGTCACTATAAGTTATGTAAATTTATGTTTCGTACACGCTGTATAATAGTAACATTACTTCTAACATAGCAATTAAATACACTTGATTTAATTAAATAGAAGGAGAATTCGGTTCAAGTTATATTGATTTGTAACTGACACATGGCACATTTTTTATATCCCCCAAAAATTCGCATTGATAAAATTACAATGCGTTTAAAATAGGGTGGAAGACCTTTTTTTTTATAATCCTTGAACACAAAATGTTCTGAAGGAGCGCATATAAATTGAATAGAATTTATTTAGCGTAGCCACGTATCTTCATATATCTTGAACAATCCAGATTTATAAGAACAACTTCCGGTAGAACCGATATCGTAATTGGTGTATTTAACATACATGCTACTACAGTAAAAAAAATGATGGCCCCCTAGATATTAGATTGAAATATTTGTGAACTGATTTAGCACTACATATTTTATTTTACTAAACTATTTTTCACCAAACAATAGAGTAAAATTAAAGTCGCTTTAGTATTAAAGGAACTTTCGATACAAATTTTTAAAAAATTCTTGCCAAACTTTTCGAGTAAATGGACCCTAAAGATAAGAAAACAAAAAACACCCTGTATATATGTTAAATTGTAATTTTGGAAAAAAATGTTTCAAACAAAATCGACGAGCCTTTATGTAGCCTATACATAAAGGCTCAAGTTTATTCGAATGTCCTATATTTTATGGTTCCTGAGATATTTCAAAAAGTTTGTTAATGTTCAAACATGGCAACACCGCTTCCTATACAATTTGGCAACATGGGACTTTTTTTATTCGACAAGGTACTATATGTTTGCAAAATTTCAGTCTCCTAGTTAGAATACGAAATTTTTGAAATTGGCTTCTGTCCGCCATATTGGATTAACAAAAAAAAATTAAAAAAAACGGGCTCATAGCCCACACCTGTCTACCAAATTTCATCTAGATCGGTCCTATAGGGAAGAAGAAATTCTTGAACATACAGACGTACGTACGGACATAGGTACGTAATCTTTATACGTACGGATGTACGTACGTACATATGTACATACTAACAGATACGAAAAAATCGACTTTCTTTTATTTTTTTGAGCAAGAGAATTTTTTTTAGAAAAAACTTTTTATATTTTTTATTAATTTTTTTGTTTTACGTAGGAAATGGAGAATCTTCAAAAGAGGAAGGATGCCCGATGCATCCAACAACTGTGGGATTTTTACCCACTAAACTCCACTCCCTGTTGGGTTTTTATTCCTTAGGAGGTTGGTGAATTTATTATTGAGGCTTTAGGATTTGTCATCCTCTTTAGGATTTGTCGACGGCACTGCCTAAATATTCAGTTCGGCACCTATATTATTATACTTACTTTAGTCGCCTCGTACGACAAGCAGAAGTAGTTAATAGCTTTGGAGGTATTCTTTACATCCGCAATCCAAACGGATAAAAGTTCCAACTAGGGAAACTTGATTTGAAAATAAGATTTTCATCAAAAAAACTGCATCAAATGCTTGTTTTTTCACATTGTACCATTAATAATCATTATATCAAAAATTGTTCCTTATAACTCCTCCCCTTTCAATTGCGTATAAATGGATTGCAGTAATTTCAATACAAGAGACGTAATAAGGTAAAATAGAAAAATTCTCGAAACATGAATCGTATATCTTTCAAATACCAATAGGTATTATAGACCTATATGGTATATGAAAGATAAAAATGCAGCCACAAAAGAAAAAAATATCCACTAAAGAAATCATTGAAGACGAAAAAGACATAAAAACAAATTCAACCAAGAGAAAATAATTGGTACTAGAACGGAAATAGGCCGACGTTATAAATAAGAGAGAAAGAGAAAATAAGAGACAAAAACAATAGGAATAGGAAACAGAAAGTATACTTTGAAACCGGTCCACAACAAAATAAATGATACAAGGAAATACGGTACAAGGAAATCTTATTTAATACTAGATAAACCCGCCCACGCTTCGCTATGGCTCAGTCCGATATGTAATAAACCTGAGTCTGATATGACATGGGCGTCGCTTCGGCGTGGCCAACCTATGTCCCTAACAAAATTTCAAAAATATGTGTTCCCGCATTACGACCGCAGCTTTGCCGCGACCAGTGAGAGGGCCTTACAAAATTTCAAGAATATATGTTCC
>WYDF02092543.1:0-10846 GCA_009867245.2 Adranes taylori | reverse complement strand
CATTCTCTGCAAAGGGTTGCAAACGTTGGTTGATGGTATATGTCAGTATTTTATATGCAGTGCATAGCAAAGATATCTCGCGATAGTTGTCGCACTTTAGCTTGTCTCCCTTTTTGTAAATGGGACATCGTTACACATATGCTTCCCTGAAATGTTCATATTTATTCAATCTTGTATCATGTCTACAACGAGTTCCTCATGTCCTCTACTTTTTAAAACATCTTGCCTGGGACGCCATTCCAGTATATAGGGTGTGTCCGGATTGTAATGTCAATATTTTTTTCGAGAAGGGACTATACGTCGCACAGCGCTCTAAGAGTGGGGATAACTGGAGGGAATATCATTGAACGAGCGCATGCGCAGGTAGTCGGCTCCAAGCAGTTGGAGAGTTCGGACAGGATTTTTGGTGAAAGTCGTTTCGGTTACCTCGTGCAAGCTTTAAAGTACATTTAAAGTACATTCCGGAGAAGGACTATGGTGACACCTTTGATGCCTGGAAATCTCGCTATATGCAATGTATCCACGCAAGAAGTACTTTGAATCATTTTAATGATTATTTTTCCAGTTTTGTCCAACCGATCTGGCAGACAATTCTTTCTGCTGAACAATTCGGCTGCTGAACATTTCTAAAAATTTGGCACTTGATATTTGTAAAAGGAATGCTAATATGGAGTCTAGCATCAACATCACTTTCGATTTCAATTCAATCATTGGCTGAGTTATCAATACATAGGTGAACGCAATATAAACAACAGATTTCGAGCGACAAGCATTAACTGTTTTGTTTTTATGCTTGCCTTTACATGCTTTTTATTGTTTTCCGTATTTATAATAAATTAATTACTCTACTAGCGCTCGTTAAATGACTGACATATTATTTGAAATTAATAATGATGCAAAAGTAGTTACGACGTCTTCTCTCCATTAAAAACGCGAAGATAAAATTTTACTGGATGCGATATGATATTTGTTATATGTGATTTTCAGAAAGTTGATGAATGAATTGTCCAGCCAGTGTGTGAATCGGAGATGTTGAAATTACGTCGTCTAATGAAATGAACAGAATGGGTAGATGCGAGCGAATGAAGACGTTCTGGTTGTTGGAGAGAAATTGTCTGTTTGGTTTTGGCTATGTCGACCCGTTGGTAACATTGACTCGTTGCTAAGGTGATTCGTTTATGATGTTGATACGTGATGAGGTTAATTCGGACAATGTTGTCTCATTGATGCCGGCTTCTACATTAGCTTACCATGACACTGGTCTCCTCCTGGTTGAATCGGAGACACAGTTAGTGGGTAAGGAGAGTTAGAAAATATGTAGATACAAAAGCAGATGTAGACGAAAGTGAGTGATACAAACATCCTTTTGTCGCTACTGTACATAGTGTAAATATGCATGTTGGTGTACATAAAGTGCATGCACTGAAATGTGGGGGTAATACTACATGAACAGGAGCTCAAAAATAGTAACGCTTCTTTCAAGTACATAGGAAGTACATTCGAAAATCTGTTACGCCATTAATTTATTTTTTGAAAAATATAAAAAGGAATATTGTTTGTTGAAACTATGCAACTCATTCATTACGTTGTTGGACCTCATTCATTAAAACATAATCAATTACCAACCCTCCTCCCTATCCTCTAAGAGTTATTTCAGCTGTTCTGTCTCCTCTCATACAACAATTACGTACCACGAACTCCTTTTTTTCCACCCATTTTATTTACATATTCAAATCCATTCATCCATATTTCCTATCAACTTTAAACACTCCTGAAGCACGCTTCCTCCCTCCCATTCCTTATCTATACTAATATCTTCACACACACTTATTGTCACCCCTGTCAATTTCTCCACTTGGGCTTCTCTCCTTCGCGTGTTTTCCGTTATTTCCAATTGTATTCTTTTGGCAATTTCTATTCTACTTCCACCCACTCTTTCGCCTCTACCCACGTTTCGACCTAACACACTGTCATTAACCCGTTGTTCTACAACTTTCCTCCCATGTTCTGCTTTGTTACATTCTATGGTTCTTATCTCGACTCTTCCTTCTGCTTCTTTTTGTCCATCTTCAGTAACCCCCCCCCTTTTTTTTCTTTTGTTTCCCATTCTCTCTTATTTTTCCTCCCCATTTCTTCTTCGTACTTCCTTCTTTCTTCCCTTACTAATAATAATATTTATTATTAGTAAGGGAAAAGCCATTCATGGATTCAAAATTATATCAGCGTTGCTTTATTTCATACACACATGATTCTGTTATTGATAGAATGCAATTTTTTTCATGTGAAGTACCCAGAGATAACCATTATTCATACTTATGAATCACCTATGCGCATTAGATAAATTATTTAAAATCTTACCTGCACACTATTTATCTGGTAATTATCTCATCTTTATAATTATTTATCATATATAATCATAGATTAAATAAATTTTAAAATGTATATTTCCAACCTAAATTAAAATTTTTAATCAATAGTCTAAAACTCTTGCATGATATTACAGCCGTTAGCTTAGTAAATCTACACTTAGCTTAGTAAATCAATTTCGATGAATTTGGAATGCAATCAAAAGATATCTTATGCCACTGGTATATTACATTTTTTTTTAACAATTAGATTTGAATTCATAAAAGTTTTTTTATATGAATCTTATTGTGTGAATAAAATATTTTTGCCTCAAAATATTTTATTTGGAACATTAAAAAATGTATACTTTTGCTGCAATGTGAAAAATTATAATTAACAGGAAACTATCAAATGCTTCAAATATTACTTGTTTACTAACGATACAAATACCTCGGACTGCCTTTGTTCATGACCAACTTGGTTTAGGACAAGCTAAGGCGACAAAATTTTGCCTGTTGACGTATAATATTTCGTTATTCCGACCTCATTGTAACTACATTTGCGTACGAAACTACATTTGCGTAGAACCATAGCGTATTCGATTCATTGAATCTTATTCATTTCACTCTTATCAGACTTGGAAGTAGATGATGCAAATCTGTTGGAGACGGTGGATGATCACTTACTATAGAAGAGCTGTTGAGTTGCAGAATAATGTGCAAGTAAAGATCAGACAGGAGGAACAATCGTTAAGGGGAAAAGGAGGTTATGGAGGAGGATAATATTTCTTGTGCTATGCTAAAAGACATGAAATAGTACAAGAAATAGTAGCCTCCTCCATAACATTTTATTGCTCAAAATCGCTCAAGTATGTTCAGTTGATCACAGTTGATCACACTGGAAAAATTGAGGCTCCCTGGTCTTACATAAGTTCCCCAAGTTTCATTTTTGCAGCTTTCATAGAAAGCGAGATATATATGGTACACTTTTTTTTCAAGGTCAAATTACTCCGGCGCTATGATATACAATTTATTTAACTGGCTTAATCGCTTAAGTATTAAAGGGACTTTCGACACAAAAAATTTAAAAAAATTCTTGCGAAACTTTACGAGAAAATGGACCCTAAAGTTAGCAAAACAAAAACCAACCTGTATATATGCTAAATTGTGATTTTGAAAAAAAATGTTTCAAACAAAATCGAAGGGCCTTTATGCAACCTACACAATAAAGTTTATGCGAATCTCCTGTCTTTTATCGTCCCTGAAATATTTCAGAAAGTTTCTTAAGCTTCAAACGTGCCAACACCGCTTCCTGTACAATTTGGCAACATCGGACTTTTATTCGACGCATACTACAAGGTACTATATGTGTACAAAATTTCAATCTCCTAGTTTGAATACGAAATTTCTGAACAAAAAAATGTCTCCTGTCCGCCATATTGGATTTATAAAAAAATGACGGTTCTGCGGGCTCATAGTCTACACCTGTCTACCAAATTTCATCCAGATCGGTTCCATACGGAAGGAGAAATTCTTGAACATACAGACGTACGTCCATACGTACGTAAAAACAGACACCGACAAATTGACCATTCTTTTATTTTTTTGAGCAAGAAAAATTGTTTTGAAAAATTGTTCCTTATAAACGAATTGAGCATTAACAGATTGCAGTAATTTCAATACAAGAGACGTACCAAGGTGAAATAGAAAAAATTGTCAAAACATGAATCGTATATTTTTCATAACCTATAGGTATTACATACCTATATTATATATGAAAGATAAAAATGTGTCAAAAGATCTCTTAGTGGGAGACGTACGGCGAAAAGAAAGCGTAAAGAGGACCTCGAGGCAGAGTACCCTACGAAGCAGGTGCAATTGTTTTTTCAAAAATATTTCTTGTGTACTTTTACTTATTTCATAATTACGGGGATAGCTTAAAATCTTTACAAAATTTGTAGTATAAAAATCAGTAAAAATTCAAAAATCCATTTTTATTAATTTTTTCTCATCAATCTAATCCTTAAATGTTTTATCAGTAGTGTCTCAGATATGGCTAAAAGGTATTACACTTTAAAGGTGGCAACGCCGCTTTTTGTTGAAGTTGTTGGAACAAGATGACTTCATAAAATGTATTTTGTAATTTACTGTGTGTATGCGTAACTTCATCCTCCTAGCTTAAATATTGAATTTTTAGGAAATGTAAAAAATGGCACATGTCCACCATCTTGGATCTAGGAAAATAGTAAGTAGTTTAGTAAACGCGGCACAAGAAAAGTTTTAATATATTGACTCATCTGAGCTAATTTAATATCATTAATTTAAAAATATTTCCTTGTTTCAACAATTTATTTTATTTATTATGGTATAGTTAAATTTTAAAACGTTATAAATAATATAAAAATATTTTTCTCTTATAAAAGTTATAAATATATTTTATGCTAATTTAATAACATATTGTTTGTAATTTAATAATCTATTCTTACATTCTAAAGAAATATAAACATAAAATACTGTATAAAAAATATATAAAAAGATTAAAAGTTCACATGTTTTTTTAAATTTAAATATTGTTTGGTTTGGTACAAGACTTCAAGGTGGCGGGTCTAACTATAATAATTCTTACTTCCAAAATATTTAAGCAAAACAAATCTTTGTTTCAAACACTTTCAGTGTTGTTAGTTTGCTTCTTATTTTTTCATGTTTAGAAAAACTGAAAGACAATGGTCCACGCTTTTTTAAATAATTTCTAGAGATAGCTACTTTTTAAATTATTTTTCTAACTCTTGGATAAAACTAGAACGTACTTACAGATTATTTCAGACAATAATATTAATAATACTTGCATTTTGCTATCGTATAATATTTAGTGATAAAACTCTACTAACCTACACAATATAAAAATAAAAAATACATGAAATAAGATCATAAATTAAATTATTAATTAACCTGAACGTAAATTTTTATTAAACACAAATCTCGACAAAAAAAGACAAAAAGAAAAACAGTTACTAGAATGTGTTTGGTTTAAAAATAAAATTAAAAAACATTAGAACGGCAAAATATTTGTTTGATAATTATGGCGTGTTTTTCAAATAAATTTTAAAACTAAAACTAATTATTGGATATTTTAAATATTATATTTTATAGTTACATATTATGTTATTATACTCAATGAAAATTTCTGGTATAATTGGCGGGTATGAAGATTGGCGGGTAACTATTTTTATTATTTCTGGCGGGTATGAAGAAATCTGGTAATGCAAATCTGGTAACCTGAGGTATCTGGTAATAAAGAAATAATTGCAAATCAAGTACCTGAAAAATTTAGCAAAAGCTTATTTTAAAATTCAGTAACCCAAGTAGACAAGAAAGGTATCTTAAATCCACATTTTGAATTACAAGAATGAGATGAGTTTTGACGATGATATAGACAAAGTGACAAATAATTTAAAAGATTTAAGAGCTAGACAAATTTTGTGATGTATTTATTTCTTATGTTTGTGAACCAACTGTAACCTACGGCCGTCTGAAAAATAGTTATCATTTTACAATGGAGTTTGAGAAAGAGACCTATAGATGGCGGTTGTTGTTTGAAAGTAATGACTATTGGTAGAAAGTACTATCCTTGTACCTTATAAATCATCAACAGTGAATATTGTAAGTGAATTTGTAAACATTGAAGAAAGTGGTTCATTTGAAAGGTCTCAGTTCGACCAATATCAAAACGGAGCTAGATTCTATTATGGGGGCGTTTGCTTCTTCGTTTACAACTGTAAAATATTGGGTGGCCAGATATAAACAAGGCCGTACAAGACGAACAATGAGGTCGATCAAATGAGGTGACCAATGGGGTGAAATGCTGAAGAAAATCCACAAAATGGTATTGTATGACTGTCAACTGGTGCGTGATCTAGAAGACATGGTAGACATCTCTAAAAGTGTTGTACATCGCATATTGACTGAAGATTTGGACATGAGAAAGCATCATGGAGCAAAAATAGCGTAATGAGAATGTTTCAATCGAGTGTTTGGCAAGGTCCATCACTTTACTCCTGAGACGCAGGAACAGTCAGAACAATGGACTGCAATGGGAGAATCAATTCCAAAGAAAACAAAGACAGTTCCATCTGCAGACAAGCTCATGACGTCAGTTTTCTAGGATACGCGTGGGTTTATTTTCATTGATTATATTCAGAAAGGAAAAACCAATCAAATCTAGTGCAGCGTTTAAGTGATGAAATAAAAACAACGGCTGCATTTAGTGGAAGTTTTGCTTTATCAAGATAATGGACCAGTTTATACATCTGTTATCGCGATGGCCAAAATCAATGAGTTAGGGTTCGAATTGCTTCCTCACGTACCCCACTCGCCAGATTTAGCCCCCTCGGATTATTTTCTGGTTCCAAAAGTGACTAAATGGCTCGGTGGTAAAAACTTTGCCAACAATGAAGAGTTAGCGTATGTGGTTGATGACTCTTTTGAGGAGCTCGACGATTCTCACTATAAACATGGTATCACAGCTATAGCGGATTGCAGGGAAAAGTGTATCGAACTAAAAGGAGACTATGTAGAAAAATAAAGATATGTTTTCTCAAACGATTAGGTCGGATACGTCTGGGAGTTGCCTCGTAAATATCATTAGTTACCACAGGAAAGATTATACTACTTAATAGATATAGATTTAGAAATAGCTTATGGTTTTAATATCACGTGGCCATGTCAAAAGGCGAATATCTTGAAATATTTTATTGTTGTTCGGCAAGAAGAAAATGGACAATTGTGAGAATTAAATGTAGAAGATACGACTTCTGATGGGAAAGATTCCCGAAAAGTTCTGTCAGTGGGATATTTTGATAAAGATATATCAATTGATAAATCAATAGAAAGCTAGTCACATTTGAATACAGAAATTCCGTATATTATATAAAAAAAACTATCCTGAAAGGTTAGGAAGAAAAATTTGGTGAATCAGATTGAAAGTGTACAAATAAGTTTCTTAAAGAGAACAAGTATCTATATCAAATGAAATAGTTTTATAGAAAATGAAAAAGTAAGAATATTGGCTGAAACCTGAAAAGTATGAGGAAGCTAGCACAAATGAGAGAAAAGTGTGGATGAGTGAGACTGAGAGAATGATTCATTATGAGTGTGCAAGAGCAAGAGACATTTCAGAATGAGTTTAAACTACAAAAACATATGATAAGAATAAGGTGGTTCATAAAGGCACAGAGCAAACCGATGAGAACCGGATTGATAAATGAAGAATAAACGATCATCTAAAATTTTGCCCAGAACCATCGAAGGACTACATATGCATTGATGATCCACTACCAGCAATTGGCGCTTTCAGAGACAATAGATGGCAGAACTGTTCTATACACCATTCTAAAAAATAATGGGAAGGGGTAGCTATTATCACAGGAGGTGTAACACAATGATTACAGATTTGATCCAAATAATAAATTTTACAAGAAGAGGAAGAGGTCCCAAAACCCAAACTCAAAGTAAAATATACCAACCAAAATAATTTGCGTTATATAACAAGTATATGGACAGGTCAGATCCAAAGGATGTTTTGCAACATGCTATTTAGGGTTGCATAGATTTGATATTCGATTACAATATGAGGAAAAATGATCGTTGGTTTTGTTCACAGAAACAAAACTGAATCAACTAAACTTTTGCTGAACTATATACGAGGATTGTTTGACATTAATCTAGCTTTGAATAGATGGCGTTACGTGACAGGGAACGCTATATTGGTTTTGATATCGGCCATCCGACTCATGAAGTCAGTCAAAATTTGAAGCAAAAAGCACAATGAGTTTGATTTTTACAGCCGTCGGAAGCAAGGAACTTTTGTGTTTTGTGAAAAATGGAAAAAATCGAATATCGTTCAGTGATTAAGTTCCTTTACAAGAAAGGGAAAAACAATGCAGATATTAAAGCTGAACTGCATGCTATTTATCTGCACCGTCGCTAGCAACAGGTAATTTTGGAAAGCTGAATTTGTTCGTAGTCGTACGAGTGGTTTTGGTGATGACCATCCAGGGCCCTCAAATATCGTCACTACACCAGAAACCGTCAACAAAATGATGAGATTATGGTAAACCGTTGAATCAAAATTCGTGAGCTAGTAGCGGATGCAGACATATTAACTGAGCCTGTACACGCCATCATACACAAATAGTTGGATATAGAAAAGCTATCCGCGCGATGGGTGCCACGTTTATTCACTATCGACCAAAAACGCACACGTATGCCGGATTCGGAGAAGCATTTGATACGTCACAGTCGATGAAACGTGGGTCCTTTACTACACGCCAGAGACGAAGGAAAAATAGAAGCAGTGGATAAAAAGCGGCGAAGGCCCACTGAAGAAGTCAAAGACAACCCGATCGGCCAGTAAGCTGATGGCGATTCTTTTTTGGAATGTGAAAGCCATTATTCTTATTGATTACTTAGCAAAGGGTAAAACCATAACTGGCGATAATCACGCAGCATTATTGTACTGTTTCGATGCCGAATTGAAGAAAAAACTCTGGCTTGGCTCGCAAAAATAATCTCTTCCATAATGACAATGTGTGCGGGCACAGAATGGCCGTCGTGCAGGCCAAATTCAACCAATTAGGCTACGAATTGATCGACCAACCACCGTTTTCACCAGATCTAGCCACGTGTGACTTTCTCCTGATACCAAAACTAAAAAAAAATACCCCAGAGGATGCTGTTTTGCAGCAAACGATGAAGCGAAGACCGAAACTTTCCATGATTTTGAAAAGTTCGCGTAAAATTCCTTTTTGGAAGGGATGAAGAAGTTGGAGAGTCTTCTTGAAAAGTGTATTGCCTTATAAAGGCGACTATGTTGAAAGAAGGATGTTGCAGCAAGAACACATAAAAAGAGGAAGAATGCTAAAGGATTTTGCTTCCGTGAAAACCTCGACAGGCTGTTTGTTACAATATTGTACATAATGCAAAAGCTAGGAAGTGTTGCAAAAAGTCTGTAAATACAATATACATAGAAACATGATTTGGAAAATTTGACGTATGTGTCTAACGTCTTCATGATTTTACAAAAATAAAAATAAACATTTTTACAAAGTATGTAACATTTACTTAACTTTATATGCAAAATAATAATTTTTATTCGTTCAAATAATGTAAATGTAACTAATTTAAACCAAGTTTTCCAAAAACTCCATTTATTGATTGAACATTTTAAGTGCCTCCAGCCAATGATATTGGGGAGGGCATTTCTAAATTCTTTTTATAGTTTTATAATGTCATAAAGGTTTCTAAAATATTTCTTTTCATGTGAATTCTTTTTATAAGATTGTGTTGGGAATTACTTTCTTTGCAGTTGACCTTGTGAAACTGGTTACAAATTGTTTGAAATGTGAAAGCATTTTTGACATATTGAAAAATATTTCCAATTGATTAAAAAAAATTCAATTATACTTTTGTATTAATCATAATCCAGTTATTTTGTAACTAGGTTAACTTAAAAATTTTTTAGTTGAAGCAATGTACTGATTTCATTTGTTTTGTTTGTTTAATTTTCAAAATGTTTCATATATCAAACTAAAGAGAGCCAATCAAAAATGGCGGGTACGAACATTAAAATGAAAAAGTATAATTAATACATACTAAAACATCCTAGTAGCTTCGGTTACTAAAACAGTTTTTAATAATGTTTAACTTAATTTATCATAATTTTTTTTCCAACTATGAAAGAGTGATAATGAAATATTTTAATATGTCGCAGTGGCTTGATAATATGTTCAAGCTATGATTTGCTTGCTTTA
Organism: Adranes taylori; assembly: GCA_009867245.2. NCBI lineage: Eukaryota > Metazoa > Arthropoda > Insecta > Coleoptera > Staphylinidae > Adranes > Adranes taylori. Next base: position 693 of record WYDF02092543.1, on the reverse strand, counting down.
CCCATTATATAATTTCAAAATAGCTCAAAATAGCATATAATAATTTCAAAATAGCTATTTATTCAGTTCTTCTGAAGAAGGGGTAATTGTCTCGCCGAAACAATTTCCATGTAGGCATCTAATGTTCCTCATAGCTAAGTAGGCTGCTATTTTTTCCTTATTGGCTGGAGGCACTTAAAATGTTTATTCAATAAATGGAGTTTTGGAAAACTTGGTTTTAATTAGTTTAAATGAGGACTCCAACACTGAAACGTTCACAATTCAATGTAGATATAATTTCTATCGTCTATGAAAATTTTTACCGTATTTTGCATTTCAACATTGTTCTAGTTTTTGATAACATACGCAATAAAAATTATTTAACATCGACATAAAATGATTTTAAGTTGTAATTTTCTTAATGTCAAATTTGTTTACAATGAATATAATCATGGACTTATTGTGCGTAAGATCCCAAATACGCTTTACAGTTAGGACAGTAATGGTCAATGTTCTGACAACTGTTCATACAATATGGAAGACATGCACACGGCCAGCATCTGAAACAAATAGGGAAAATGCCATTATGTATGTCAGAAAATGTTTACATTGTTTACACATAACAAGCATTGTTTTCTAACGCGCATCATTATCTATCTATCTATCTATCTAAGAACTTCACACAGGTAATTAGTTTTTGACTAAACTTGTAAT
>WYDF02092542.1:0-24147 GCA_009867245.2 Adranes taylori | reverse complement strand
ATATATATATATATATATATATATATCATGTAAGTATACAATATGTAACTTTCAGGTTTCACGATTTGATTAAGCAAAAGACTCCTTAAAGTGCAGTGATTTCAATTTCCATTTGATTAAATGCACTTACGTAACTACGCCACCAATAAAATCGTTTACAATTTAAACATCAACGCGATGATATGGCAAATTCCGTTGTATCAAAGGAAAACCAATACCCAGTAAAACCAAGATCCCAACATCAGAAGCCACCAAAATCACTAAGTAATTTGATCAAATTTGATAAAACTAATAGCGCTAAAACTTATGTGTCTAAATCTGCAGAAAACGATGGTCTCTCCTGGACAGTGTAGTCAATCTCTTGGAAGTTTTTCTAGTAAAAAGATCACCAGACAATATCATCAAAATAACATCACATTATCTGATTATAATTCAACACTCGAAACAGATAAACTATTACAAAACAAGATATTATAAGATTAGGTATTTTATGATGGGATTCGCATCTCAAATTTCTCATACCTCTTTTTCGGAGCGGTGAGAGTAGGTGACAAGGCATACACAATCCGAATTCACACAATTATTCAATAACGAAAGCAGTATAAAGAATTCATGAAAAATTCTGAATTAGGTCAATGCAATTTTTTCTAAACAAAGCTGTTAAAGCAAGTAAGTATCGAACCATATTCAAGTAGAACTTAACAATAAATTGAATTTCAGCTGCCAAGGCTCCATCACATAACTGTATTATCGTGCAATTTTCCCAAATATTGCCTGCGCTATATGGGTAGCGCGGACGGTACGTTATGAGGTTATGAACGGTAACCAACATTATGATGTCAGGAATGGTCCAAAAAATAGAACATTAATTTCTATTCAAGCAAAACGGATTCAATAGAAATCAAATAATTAAACCAAACACAAAAGGCAATACTCCTTAACAAGAGTTAGTAATTATTATTCATTAATTAGTTGTATTCTCCTACGTTTGGCAAGATTCGACTAATATTCTGTTTTCAATTCAACCAACTTGACTTAAGTTGATTACAATGTAATATATATATACATTAGTAATTACATATAATGAGTATATTAGGCTTTCCAATTACGAATACCATATAATATTATTAACAATTTTACTGACCATTGACTGGTCAATAAATCATTAGTATTGTTTCATATACAATCGAAAATTTGGATGCGCTTTTTACTTATTAGATCATCTCGCTGGCGAAAGGTTCTACTTCCTTATAGAAGAAATTAGCTTTTGCAGTTTTTATTCATTAGTATATTAGAATTAGTAGCATAACGATGTATCTTTTATTACGCGTTATTCTAATTTTCTTTATAGGAATTCTCGGTTTGCTTTGTCGTAGACATTGTAGATATTATATTAAGTTAATTTAAATGTTTTGAATTGGAAAATTAGTTTATTACAGTTTTATAATAAAAGTATAGTTGTATCAATAGTCAAAGTTAGTGTAATTAATTATTTTAAATAACAATATAAATTTTAAATTTCTAAATCTTTAAATTTATTATATTTACTATAAATTAAGTTTTTAATAACCAAACCAGAAGGCCACAAAGATTAAAAAAATAATTGCATTAATGAAACAATTTGCCATTCCCTTAGACATAAGCGAATAAACTATTTATATAACGACACAATCATTTAAGGAAAAGAAATATTCATATATAAATTTTCTTCTTTTTTGTTGCGTTCATTCCTACTACCTAATTTGAAATTACGTGCATTCCTTATCTATATCATATAATCTTTCATTCATAACACGAAGTAAAATTTTTATATTCTCGACTAAAAATAAAATCCTCATTACGACATAGTAAGTTGGAAACGAAATAATGCAAACAATGTTTTCTTCATCTTTTTATAATTCCATAAAAAATAAATGTTATTCGTGACACATAGAAAAGACAGTAACCCATTTTTTTCTTCCCTACTCTGAATTCAGTTACAAAATCTCAAACCGCAAAAAGTCGTACCTCTCAGTTACTTTCATGTCCTTCTTTTTACATTTTCGCTTTTCTACTTAATTCCATCTCTTTCTGCACCTTACATTTTTTTTCTCTGACCCATACCGGAGCCGCCATAAAAATCCTTTCAACCGGTGACAGAGAACGCGATGCATTCCTCCTACTCTTAAAACGAAAGCCACTTTTGTTAGTTATACGCACTGCCATAATCCCCATCCCCTTATTCTTGTACTTGTTCTTCTTGCAGCACAATATCTCATTCTTTACAATTCGCAGACCGCGAAGTTTTGCTGTTTCTTTTTTTCTTTTTCCAAGCGCTTTACCGCGCTGGACTCTAGAATCATACACGCCTTTGCTTTGCACGCTCGTTCTGAGTAAGGGTATAATTTTAAAAAGTACACTTCACGTTCGCACAAAGGAAAGCAACGTAAATCAGGTCCATTGTTTCAGAAGTGAGATCACATAGTAGTTCTATGGCCTGTACTTTTTTTTATATTGTTGCTATCAGTGGCGCGTCGTATACTAAATATGACAGGTGTTTAAAACCATGTACTGGTTTTACTGTTTTCACAAATTTTCTTAATGTGTGCACTTAATAAACAATTAAAAATGTTTTTTTATGATCTGCAATTCTGAACCCGGTGAAATAAATTTAAATTTCTCGTCCACTGGGAAAAGGGCAATAAATTTAATATTATTGTTTTGGTTTCTACCAAAGATATTAAAATTTTTTAAATATGATATTAGTGGAAATTCTATAGATTAAGCACATGGCTCAACTACAGAATTTCAATGCGGGAGTTAGAGTTTCAGAAATTAGATAATTGCAGGTGTAGGGCTTAATCACAGGTGTTACTGTTGTGGTCCCTTTGCACTGAAAATTCTGCGCGTATTTTATATAGCAATCTCTACATTAAAACATACTGGATTTAGAATCATGTTACAGAATTGTTCTTATGAAAGCAATTATGTTGATGAGAATGGCGTAGAGGATGAATTTGTGGTGATGTCAGATTTATCCGCTGTCGCCGAAGTAATAACGTAACAAGCGTCGATGATGTTCTTTTCGCGTTAATTTATAGAGTCATCCTCTGCTGGATGCAAGTGATGGCACATCCCATGAAGCTGTAGGTTGTAACGATGACTGGGAGGGTGTTGTAGATTTTTCTTCTTGCTGCTTTATTGGTGTGTGTTGGAGCAGGTATGTTTGTCAGTATCCGTAGTCAGATCCATACTCTATTATCAAATATGCCTTTTTTTCAAAAATTTTCGGATGATTAATGTTTTGTATATCCTTGGCTTAGTTGTGTGTGATATCCGTTTATTCGTGAAGCACTTGACTAACCTATGATAACATATATTGGCAGTTACTATTCTTCTCCTAATTTCAACAGACGTGTTATTTATTGGCGTATTGTAGTTTATTGGAGTACACAGGTAGGTGAATTCTTTAACCACCTCAAAGTTGTAGTTATCAACTGTCATGATTTCTCTCTTATATTTCTTGCTCTGGTTTTAGCTGTTATTAGCATACACTTTGTTTTAGTTTTGTTGAATTTCAGCCCCATCATTTCCGCAGCAGTTATGAAGTTCGAGAAGGTTTTGGTAGAGCTTTTGATAGTGCTTTCTGATATATCAACATCGTCTGCATTTGCCAATATCTGCGTAAACATATTGAAGATGGTTCCCCTGCATTACAGGGCTGCACCAGGAACAACTTTTTCCTAGACGATATTAAAAAGTTGACACGCTAGCGCGTCTCCTTGTGTTACTCCTCTATGTGTGGCGAAAGGTTGTGATATATCACTTTCTATTTTTGCAGATGAGATACTAGGACAGGTATATTCGGACAGGTATACTTTATAAGTGTTTTCCAGATACCAAGCGAAAAGTTCAGCTTTATCAGTGGAGTTGTTTAGAATTTGATCCTGATTATTGGTTAAGTGGGATTTTGGAACCGTCTTTTGACCCGTTAGTTGTTGGAATTTTTTCCAGAATTGTTCACCATTGCGGTAATCGAGTTTTGATGTGACATCAACCCAACACTCTTCCATTTATGCAAATATATTGCTCCTAACAAGAGCATTGAGTCTGTACCACTCATATTTAATGTCAGGACTTAGAAATTCGCTCTTTAATAGAAGACTAAGCTCACACAACAGACACAACTTGTTTGTAACAGTGGACCCTACCACAACGCATATATCAGCGTCCCCTACTCAAGTGCAATGTTAAGCATTCATACTAGATATGATCATACGGGAATACATTCTATCTCTTTCCTATTCACGCGGTCATATATATATATATATCATATCATGCTCGCACAAACATACGGAAACTGCGCTATATATTATTATAAACTAGCGACTCAAGTAAGCATAGTCTCCCCCCCCCTCTCCCTCTCTCTTTCCCCCCCCCCCCCTCTCTCTCTCTCTCTCTTTCAAGCGACCATATATTCCTGTCTTTTATAATCGCGACGTATTTATGCACCAGATATTATGTTTGTAACATTTACGTTCATCATCCGGAAGAAATAATATTTAATTACACTAAATACATTTCAGTTACACCGGCTAATTATATTGGAACGCATCTTCAGTATAATATTCTTATAATTTATTTACAAATGCGTCTGAAAATAATATAATCTTTCATTTAAAATATGGTATGGCAAAATATTTGATGGAGACCCACAGATAGATATTATTTCATGCAGTATTTTTACTATAAGGTTGCCCACTTATGATAAGATCTATTCAATTTTATTTAGTTACGGAATATAAGCAATATTATACTCACAGTAACAGCAGTCTGTTACAGTTTATTTATTCAATTAACGTTATTTAAACTAAAAGTTCAATTTGAAACACTCACACTGTGGACTGTTGCTTTGTTTCTGGTTCGTAAGAATATATCAACGACTCAAAACATATATATGTAATAATGACATATATATGTTTTGAGTGTCCGTGATTGAATTTTGTCAGCATTGCTTTAACGATTTGACATGATCGTCTTTTTGAGTAGCGGATAAATTATGGGATATCCAACAATAACGAAGTTTTCTTACGGCTAACTGCTTATGCAAAATAGAATGTATCGAAGTCCAAAAACTCTACAATGATGCCTGAATCTCATCATACGTTACATGACGATCCGCTTCAATTAATCGACGTACAGCATAAATATTTGCCGCAACAACAGCTGTTGCAGGACGACCCTCCCTCGGTTCATCCTGAAGCGAAGTACCACCGAATTTGTTCTCTTGAAACCAGCTATATACCGTTGGCGTGGATAGCGTTTTATCAGGAAATGCAGATGCACTGCTGTTGAGTAAAACCACAACGAAAATCGTAAAAATTCATTACGCACACAGTTTCACGTGTTAACTACATTTTCACTATGACTCGCAAAATTTAATACGCCGCTATGTACACACGGAATGATATTTTGAAATCAGACAAAAACGTCGCAATCTTGATATGTTGCACTATACCAGTGAGCATGCGTTGATCATCTAAATAAGCAGCGTTGTCAGATTCCCGAAATATATCGACTGTCCCTCGTATATTCGCAAAAAGAATTAAAATTTATTTACCTTTTAACTGGAATATAATGTTATAAAACTTGAAAATTTGTTATTTAATTGTATTGATTTTAAAAGCCAGCCTAGATTAAATCATGGAAATGTACATATATTTATAGAATTCATAACAAAGTTAAATCTGAATAAATATTATTAAGTTTTCGAAATATCATGCAATTATTTTCAAAAACTGTAAAATGTGAACAAAACTTTACAAAATTCAAGTGAAAAATGCAAACCTCCATCAAATCTAGTAATAGTTCTACGACAATATATATTGTATGAATATTATTCAGGAATAAATTTCATTAAATATTAGAAAAATTATATTAAAAAGTTTGGAAAAATTTCGAATTAGCTTTAAGGTATATTTTTTATTGATGCCGCCCATTTTTATTAAGGTATATTTTTTATTGTCAATGCAGCTATATACAAATTAAAAACACAACTTCTAATAATGTAATCCAAAAATCGGATATAAATTCAAGTTGTAAATACCAATTCAATTAATTATTTTAAGCATTTCCGAAACTAAATATCAAATAATTAATATAGGGTTATAATATAAATATTTATCGCATAGAATGTGAGTATTTCTTATGTTTACTAAAACTCACCACATCAGTTGAATTATTTGGTTTTAATTAAAGTAGAAACCTTTATTAGAAAATATTCAAATTTAATACCAAATATAATTTTACACGTAATTAGAAACTGTTCATTAATATTTCAGTCACGTCACTGCGATTTAGTAAATCTACTTCGCTATATTCTTGTCTCTTTTCCACTCCTGTTTTATCTTGCACGATATATATATATATATACATGTATATATAGTCGTATTTTTAATGGTCGGATCGCTTTTACATCGAATGAAGCATGTTTCCTCTTTTGTTCATTGTGAAATCCGACCCGGATGTATTGTAAAAATTTTATAGCGCTCTAAGTCCTGACTACAACAGCTCTAACCTCACAGCATCAAACCACTCAGTCGCGAGCAAGTTACATCCTGTAATTCGTATAATATTAATAGTACTTATTTGTTTATAGTGCTTGGAATATTCAAACATATTATAAATTTTTTTTTTATATTATTTCAAAAGAATAAATTTTCTTTTAAATATTAAAATTAAGTTATAATAATATTCATGTTTATTGTGAGATTCTTACAAACGCCACTTGATCAATATGCTATTTTCGACATGCTTCTTTTTTTTTCTATACTGAGTTTAGCATGAGTAGACAGAAGCGCAGTTTCCTACTTAGTTAATTTTATTACGCATTCAGGAGACTAAATTAACTCTGCGAAAATAATAAAAATTAAAGACAAGAATATTTTATATTAAATCAATATTAAATTAATCACTATATCAGATTGCCGAATAGTTGGTATACAATTAAATACGAACATATAGATATCCGTCACAGTCAGCTTCAGAATACAACTTAAACGCGATTAATTATCATGATATAATATAAATATATACAAATGTAAAATGTTGCTTTCAAACGCCAACATATTTATCATCAAAAAACACCAACATATTACAGGAGTATGGAAACCGTACTTCACATCGTCCAGATATCCCCTGTTAGTTTAATGACTCATATCATATGAAGTTTAACGTAAATACGAGGGATAGTCGGTAAAATTCGGCAAGCTAGCAACGCTGCTTATTTTCATGATCGGCGCATGCGCACTAGTATAGTGCAACATATCAAGATGGCGAGTGCCGAAAAAACGACCCTAAATGTACAACCATTCTTCACCAGGATAATGCTACACCTCATACCGCTCACGTCGATTATTTGCGAAGTAAAAGCATCGAATTAATTATTCATCCAGCCAATAGTCCTGATTTGGCGCCAAACGACTTCTTTACTTTTCCCACTATCAAACATAAAATGTGTGGTCACCGTCTTTCGAGCCCTGAAGAAGCTATTAATGCACTCACGTCACACATTTTGAGAATCCCAACTATCGACTGGAATAAATGTTTCAGTGATTGGTTTGAACGTATGCAAGAGTGCATAAAATGTAACGGTGAATATTTCGAAAAACAATAAAGCGATTTATTTGGGTATCTAATGTTTTTTTCATAGCTATTTCCGACATATTTTGAGTGATCCTCGTACAAAAAAGATGAATGCTTTTGTAGAATTGTGTGGGAGTATAACCACAATAGTTCTTATCCTCCAGATAACGCCACCGGTCTGAAAGTCAATATACATTTTATTAAATATTGTTGAGAGAGATAATAATTTATATAGTTGAATTATGCGATTACCTAATTTAAAAAGAAATAATTATAATGAAAATTTAAAATGATATATAAATTTATTAAATAACAATAAAATCTGCGTGACATCTGCGTAAAGAAGAATCTCGTGTATGACATCGTCTTTTTAAAGGTGCTGAAGTTGAGATTCTTTGGAGGTGCACGCTAGCAAGCGAAAAAAAATTATAATAATAGATTTTCCTACAACCTCCGGTTTTCCTACGATTTCCCATCAAATAGCCGTAAACAAACCTAATATTCTGTTATTACATTCCACTAAGCAGGTGATGTACCTTATAGAATTTTGTAACCCCGCTGATAAAAATATTGAAATTAAGGAACGAGAAAAAGTGGCTAGATATTAGGCATAGTAAATCCTGATATGTAGCCACTTTATCTCGTTCCTTTATTTCAATATTTTTATCAGCGAGGTTATAAAATTCTATAAGGTACAGCTCCCGCTTAGTGGAATGTAATAACACAATAGTAGGTTTGTTTACAGCTATTTGATGGGTTGTAGGAAAACCGTAGGTAGTATAAATCCCATACTGTTGGATGCAACGAGCATCTTTCGCCTATTTAAGGTTTCTCCACTTCTTGCGCAAAACAAGGAGAAGTTTTTAATAACAGTCTCCGGCCCTCCCAAGTCCGAACACAGCAACCAGTAATCGAGCCAGCAGACACCGGGGTATATTTTTCCGGGGTACAAAACCAAGGGTATTTCACAGTTTAGGGCTAGGAAGTGGCCGGCAAGAAATGTGCTCCCTTTTGTTGTCCTCTCTAATAAACTATATTAAGCGAAAAAAAATAATCATAATAGGTTTTCCTACAAGCCATCAAATAGCCGTAAACATACCTGATATTGTGTTATTACATTCCACTAAGCGGGAGATGTACCTTATAGAATTTTATAACCCCGCTGATGAAATTAAGGAACGAGAAAAAGTGGCTAGATATCAGGCATAGTAAATCCTGATATTTAGCCACTTTTTCTCGTTTCTTGCCCAATTACCAAATGTTTTCATTTGATATATCCAGTCTTTTTCCATCAGTTCCGAGATCAGATGTCATCAATATTGTTCCAGATATACTAGTTGAAAGGCCACTGTCCGACGTTAATTGTCAATTTTTAATAGTTCTACTAAAACTTTGCCTTAGACAAGATTTCTTCGTATTTAACAATGTCATTAGAAGAGAAATTGCAGGTCTACCAATGAGTAGTGGTCTGAGCCCAGTGCTTACTGAATTCTTTATGTGCAATTTAGAAAATAAGATATTGACTTCTAATAATCATTTAATTTCGAGACTCAAATTCTATAGGAGGTATGTAGATGACATATTGATCATAATTGATAGATCCGTTGATGACATACTTCTACTTAATTCATACTTTAATTCATTTCATGACAATATTAATTTTGCATATGAGTTGGCTCATAATAACGAAATTACTTTCTTAGATGTAATCGTGGATCATGGTAGTAATGGCCTATCATTTCAAATATATCGGAAGTCAATGACACATAATTCTTCAGTAGTTTCTTTACCACATAACTTGTCAGGATTAAGATCACTTGTACATAGAGCAATGATAATACCAAAACGTCAAGAACTTTTCATCACTGAGGTTACTACCATAAGAGGAATAGCTGTTAAAAATGGTTTTGAAGACAATACTATTCTTAAATTATTTATAGATAAATTTAAGAAGTTGGATACCAACTTGACTCAAAGTTACATTCTTTCAAATAATGAACCGAACAAATTCTTTTCTTCAACTTATTTATACAATCAGTGCAATAGTTTATGTGGGTTTAACTTTAAGAAATTTCCAAGTTAGGACCCTAGAACATTTTAACTCAATTAGGCTCAACAATGGAAAAAGTCAATTTGCCAAACACTTTTTAGACAGTAACCATGATTTCAGTACACAAAATAACTTCAACAGTATTCAAGTTTGCAACAAAAATCACATATCAAAACACCTTGAACAAATATATATTTACTAGATGATAACCCGTCGTTAAACGACTATCCATTACCAGGTCATATTTTATTTACCCAAATGAGTTGGGTTATTTGACCCCTACCGGCGTTTTTCGTAATTCACACAGAGTAAAGTAGAAAATTAAGTTATACAATATAATCTAACATAATAAAAAAATTTAAATGCACGCCACTGCTAGTATTAAATGGAAACTTAAATCATGTTTCTTTTAATGCAGCATTCGTACGTACTACAAAATTACTAACTATCTTACTCGCACATAAATGCTAGTTGATGTAATAAGTAACAATAGCGTTCCAGATGGACAGACAGACGGACAAAGCTAGACGTTTATATATAAGTATGTTAATGAATGGAAAAATGGGGACAGATTAATCAATAAACAAGTGGGTTATGATCTTTTAAAGTTTTTGAAATTAATTGGGGTTCATTTAATATAAATTGATATTGGGTTTTTGTCATTTTATAATTTTGGTTTGAAGGGTTTAAGAAGCGATATATAAATTATAATTATAGTTCTGTTTGCTCAAGGATTCTTGAGGTTAGTGTAATGAATATAAAATAAGGAAACTGATGGCATTACTCGGCTACCTCTGGATCCAACTTTCTTCACTTTTATTTCAATTAGGGATTTTAGTTCTTACTTTGGCCTTGTCAAACTCGTTACCAACTATCTGAAATTTGAAATGTATTTTAACATATTCATATTTCATCCATACTTTCTTTATATTCAATTATTAAATAAGCAATGACAATCATCCAGTTCATGGCTAACAGAATTTACTTTTCTAAATGTTTTGATTTGAGCAATTCAACAATATTAAATCGTATACTAAAATAACTTTCAAAAAAATAACATTTCATTATTTATCCATAGAGGGCGTAACTCTCTATAGGTATTTCCTTCAACAACGTTTTAAGAACGTTGTAGTACGGTTTCAATCATGGCTTACACAAAGTGCAAAATGAAACTATAATAATTCTTTAACATTAATTTAGCTTTTCCTAAAAACAATTTAAATAATGTATCAAGTAAACTTATATATTTCATAAAAATGATTATTTTTTCAAAAACACAAAAGTTTAGACGTTAATTTGTCACAATGGCATAAAGACATGCTAAAGGTATTATTTAATTGCTTTCATCAATTTATTATTTTAACGTAGCAATTTATTCAGTTCTTCTGAAGAAGGGGTAATTGTTTCCCTGAAACATGACAAGTTCAATCCTCACAGCTGGTTAATTTGTCATCTCAACTGTTGGAGGCTCTGGTAAAACTTAATATTTGGAGTGTTTGGAAGACTTTGTTTTAATTTATATTCAAAATTCATATTTAATTAATATTTAGATTTCTATGTATTCAAATAAAAATATAACCTCCAAATATTTGTTTACATTTACGGCGGCAATATACAAAGATGATTAATAAAGTATACGATAATCGACCCCTAATCATTCACCAAATAAGTCATTGGAGTGGTGAATGCGCGTGGCATTACTAAACATAAAATGCCGGAGAACTCACCAATTGCTTCTAATATGAAGGGATAGCCATCTTGAATTATTTTGATGACGTAAGAGTATTGAAAGTGTATAAAATATAGAATTGTGTAAATTTTCCCTTGTTACAATATTCCGAAATTAATGTAATGGCCAAATATTTTAGAAGCACTAGGATGAGTTGATAAAAATAGTTCTTCATATTTTTATAAATCAGAAACAATTATGACAGTTGCATTGTTTTAATTTTTCCAAGCAATATGGAGCTATAGAAGTTCTATAAAACTAAATAGTTGCATTATATATTACGGCATTAATCAAAATCCAATGTTCAGTATTATTCCATGCACAAAATTTCTGTATATTTTATGTCCACACATATTATGCGATAGAAGGAGATTAGCAACTGCCAAAAAGAATTATTTCAAAACAAATTTATTGCTATAAACATGAAAATGAAAACATAATCTAGATAATTCTGTTATGACAATAATGAGATTATCAAAGGACATTTAATATTTAAATATCGTCATTTCATGAATCTAATTCTACTTTAAAGTATAACCCTTACACAATATATTTTTTATTTAGTTTAGGTAAATTAATTTAATACAATTATTTTTAATTAACATTTGAAATTAGATATTCATTGAACATAGTAGTTTCTGCTATAGTGTGTTTGATTTTGTTTTCATCTAATTGGGATCTTTCAATAAGAAATGTTCTATATTTCTTTTTTATACCTAATCTCTATTTCCATAACAATCTCTATCGCCGCTATTCGCTCAATCGCTGCTTTAGATTTTAATACAGTCATTTTCGTATGTTAATTACAGAAAGTATTGTATTTCAATCCACATTTGCCCAGATTTTCACATTATTTATTACAATCCCTCCAGATTGCCCTTTTGTCAATACCTCTTCTATATCATACAAATATAGCGGTAATCCTTGACGTACCCCATTATTTTACTTAAACTATACTCCTACCTGATCTTCAACCCTTGATGTTACTAAAACTCCATTATACATATTTTTTATCGCAGATCTCACTCCCTTTGATAACCCCACTGTTTCCATTCTACTTCATAATTTTACGCTGTGTATTTTATCAAAAGCAGATTTTTAATCCCATAATAGCACATAGAGGTGTCTGCCTAAACCTATTTCCTTCTTCATCAAGTAATTAAATGTCATTATGTTATCCGCCGAATCCATTTTCGTAATGAGTGTTATTGACATTCTCTAATTTCCTGTTCAATATTCTAACATAAAATCAATAAATCACATTCATAACAGTTACACGCCTTTAGCTTCTAACATCATCCAAACCTCTTTTTTTATATACTAGTACCACTTGACCGTTGTTTTCCACATCTGGAACATTTAATATTCCCTTGCACACATCATTTATACTCTTAGCCTACGCAATCACCTCTTTCTCTTTCGCGCACATCCATACTATCCGTAGCCACTGCACGTCCTATTTTGATATTTCCTCTTTCTCTTTTTATTTCCTCCATACTTATATCACAATCCATGACTCCTATACCTTCACCTTCCTTCTATTCATCTCCATTCTAACTTCCTCTCGCAGCTCAATCCTGCACTTCCTTTCACATTCAGCCAAAGTTATTTGAGGAGAAAATGTTTTCCCCCAATTACTTCCTTCGCCTTTAAATACTTCCACAGCTCTCCATCACTGTCTATTTTTTAATTTCCTCCCTTTATTCTCTCTGCTTCCTCTTAGTACTCCTCTTTTCATCCACTCTTTTAGATACCTCATATCCCTCCCCTGAAATTTATTCTTTTCTAGCTTGGCTACTTGCAGCTCCAGCTTTATTCCATGCCTCCCTAATACCTTATTAGCACCTTCTTCTTCTTCTTACTAGTTTATTAGCACCTTCTTCTTTTCCCCCCTTTTTTCTACCCTTATTTAAATTCCTTTCTACCGCTATTACCACCTCCTCTATTCCATTTATTCCATACCATTCAATCTTCTCTCATATGTTTACAATTAATTTCTCTTACTTTAAAATTCCTTCATACTCTTCTATCACCCTCCCTTCTATACTTACCACCTCATATGATACTTCTTCTTCTTCTTGCTAACACCACCATTCGGCTATTATCGGGAAGTGGTCCGATTCCATTGTTTTCCCCCACTCTTATAAACTCTACATTCTTTCTAACACTCCCATTCATTATCATATAGTCTAACACTCCCAATGCCATGTCCTCTATATGTCCATTCTCCATTGAAATCTCTTATAATACATCTCCTATCCCACATTCAAATTCTCCTCTTCTAATCATTTTAATTACGTTTTTCCATTTACATTAACAATCTTATCCTTTGACCTTCTTTCCAAAATCTCACCATACTCACCTAACCAAAGTGGTTCCTTTTCCCCAATTCTCACGTTCCAATCTCTCATTACTGTTAACCATTCTCACCTGTTAACCATCTCACCTACCACCTTTTCAATACATTCACTCATCCTTCTCAAAATTCTGCACAATCTTCCTTCACATTCATCCATATATTTTTCCGTATCCTAACAGCCCTTCACCGCATACCTTCCCATTCTTCCACATGAAAATCATATTCTCTAACTCCTATTTATACACCAGTTATAATTCCTTCGGTAGCTTTCCCTTTCACATATACTCTACCTGCTTTTTTCATTCCCCATATATATCCTACAAGCAGCTTTATTTAAATTTCCTCCCATCCATCCCTCTCAATGCACGTATCTATCATTTGTATAATATCAAACCCTTTGATGTGTCTTAAAAAATCTTCCTCTCTCTTATTCCCTATCCTTGCTACAAAACCATGAATGTTACACCCTTACTTTTCCCAACCATTACGTTTTCATTCTCCTCTCTCTCCATCCCGTCACCAAACCTTTTTTTACTCATTTTCCCATTACAACTCCTATAATTTCTAACGCCACTCCATTTCCGTACTAAAGTTCCTGACTTCCTCTATCTATACAATCATTTCCATTTCTTAAATCCCATCTAGGTAGTTCTGACCATCTCTCCAACCACGCTTTTTCATTGTTTCATAGCCATTTTTCTTCGCTTATCCATGCCTTTCTATACCCAAACTTTATTCTTTCATTTCCTCTTCTCAAATCTTTGGACTCCATTATTTTCTGTACTTCCCGTTCTTTCCATGTTAAATCATCTTCTATATAAATTCCAGTACTCTTCAACATACGTGTTCTTACCATTATCTCACTTTTCTCCCTTTTACATCAAACTTCACTAAATAGGCCTTCCTGCATTGTTTCTTCGCATTTTCTCTAATCTATGTATGTTTTTCATCTCTAATGTAATTTAAATTTTTCCAAACAATTGTTTATCTTTTACCTTTTAGCAAAATTACAATTAAATGTAATGAGAAAGTACGTTTTATTAGTAACATTTAAGAAAAGAAAATATAATTTGTAGGTTTATATGAAATTATGCAGTGATAAGTAATCTCCTAAGAGTATACGACAGATTCGACAGAGGGTTCAAACAGGGTTGCAGCATATGTGCAGGGACTGACGTTTGAGGCATACAATAGGAGCTATATAATAAGCTACATAATAGGTATATATAATAAGGAAGTCTAAACAAACAATGTGGTAATGCTTCTGTGAAGGTATTAATCAGAAGCATTACCAGCAAAAGCACACTCCAAATGCTTGGGTATTCAAATAAAAGTCATACAGGACACGGACGAAATGTTAGAGCTGCTAATGAGCATTCATCTTTCTATGGGACTCAAAATTGATGACATTGAACTGCAGCGGCTGCAGTATGCTGTAGAACTCTTCCATTGGCGAATAAATATTCCCATCTGAGAAAGAAGAATGGGCATTGAAAACCTTAAGGTGATAGCGGTGCCCTCTTATATTACATGCCATAAAACCCATTTGGGCACGTATCTACGAACCACGTGGATCTAGGAAAGGCTTGGCTGGTTGCAAAGAAAATCTATTAGTTCATCGCTGCGTCATTCAACTCGTAAAACAATACAGGCGCAACGTGTCCATGGGCCTGGATCGATTACAAGAAGACATTTGTCACTGCTCCACATAGTTTGGTTATTAAACTAATGGAGAGCATTAAAATCCAAGATAAGTTACTGAATTGAACGCAAATGCTCAATAGACAACTCGCTTTGTTATTAAAGCTGACAAGGCACCTATCTTTCAAGACTACTCCTCCCCCCTCCCCCTCCCCGCTCCTCTTCCCGGCCCTTTGTTGTTTTGTGCTTCACTACTCTTACTATCCGTAGCTCTACGTCGCTTAAAATGGCATCAACGTGGAAAACCTGGTAGCCGGATACACAATATAAGTAATTTGTTTTATATGCATAACTTAAAACCGACCAAAAGAAGGTAACTAACTACTTGAACATAGTCAGCAGCCACACTAAAGGCATTATAATGGCATTTGGATCAGATAAGTAGACGGTAGTCTACCTCAGAAAAGGAGACCGGATATGGAAAGGGCAGATATTTGGCTTGCCGGTGAATCAGCCCCCTCACACCTTGAGGTTGATGAGAGATACCTGTATGGCACCAACCATTTCATACCTACCACAAACCCGGCACAACCTTTCTGAGCCTTCGATTCAGAATTGATTACGTCTTTCGTCGTTCCCGCATCTGAAACTAGCAATAGTACAGTACCATATACCTAGCAATAGTACACTTGTCAGCCATGCTTAACCTCAAATCTAAATACTGAGACATTCCCTTATCGTTCCATATCCACATATACCTACTATTATACCCGATACCTCGCACCCTGCTAATCCCCCTCTGTCTGTTCACATCTCTCAATATTTCCATAACCTTATTCCTAACTTTACATTCTATACCACATTTTCAACCCATTACACAGACCTTCAACATAAATTTCTCGCACAACCCTATCCCAGTCATCATTTATGACCTTCGGTCAAAATTCATCATGTTTTTCACACCATTAATATGATATTTATATGACCCTAATTCCTGCAAAACTATTTCATTTGGAGTACTCGAACATCCAACTTGCACACAATTTTACTCTATTGCACTCTATTTTAAAAATCCCATTCCTACATTCCCTCCCTCCCTTCTTACATACCATTACTCTAGTCTTTTTCTATCCAGTCCTCTGTTCCCCAAGTACTTTTTAACCCTCCCAATCACCTCATTCATGTCTTCCATGCTACTAGTCATACATACAGTACCATCCATATAGGTAAGAGACCGCCCCATCATTCACTCCCTATCAAGAATCGGAAACCCTATCATTCACTCTCGCCCTGACAAACCTCCCATCATACAAATCATTAATCATACGTAGAATCCCGCTAGAGATTACACTCAGCATTTTCTCCCATAGCTTCATACTCACAATCCTATCAAAGGCAGCCTTAAGGTCTACAAAAAGTAAGTATAACTTCTTTTTTCTCCATATTTCGCTATTCATAATATAATTGATGGTGACAATATCATCCGCAGTACCCTTCCCTCTGATGAATCCACATTGATTTAGTCAACACCCCCATCTCTCTAACCTCTTTCTGAAGCCGCCTGTTTAACACTCTAGAAAACAACCTGTATAAACCATCCATCATCCTTATTCCCCTATAACTCTCAATTTGCCTTCTATTTCCCTTGTTATATACAGACACAATATCCCCTTCTTCAAAATCTCCCTTACTTTCTTCTTCTTTATCACATCCACATCTATCTCCACACATCCCACATTTTGCCCCTTCCTCTATATCTCGATCCCCTCTTTTCCAACCCCCAACAACATCTGTGACCTCTTCCAGACTATTCAATACTTCCCAGTTTATATTATCTAAACTCACAACCATCTCCATTCACAGTTCCTTTCTACCAACGCCCCCCCCCCTCCCCATCTGCTTGTCATTCATTCCTACCTCCCTTTTCATCGCTACTTTTCAAACTGTCTCCAAAGGTCGGACTACTCAACCCTTTCACCAACTTTCAACTCTTCCACAAATTCTCCGGCACTCTAGTCCATCGCTACATAATCCTCAAACCGACCCCCTCTCATGTGCTCTATACGTATGATGTACATCCCAATTCCCATCCATACAGCCGGTTTCAACACTCCGCCCCTCCTCCTCAATCCACTCCAAAAACTTCTATCCCTCAATATCTACCACCTTATCCATGGTTTCCTCGTTACAAGTACTCCCTCATTTCCAATAAATCTTCCTCCATTCTCCCCCGTCCGCACATTCCAATTAGCCATTATTACAAGTGAGTTCCAATTGACCCCATTCATTCTAATATATTCTTTCACTCGTCCCTTGAAACTCCCCATTCCTTATTGACGCACACAGTCATAAACAACATTCTCTTTCCCTCAACCTTAATCATCCTACATAAAGCTCCCTCCATATCCCAATATTCAATATCCATTTCCTCCATCCCTCTCCTTACGCCGGTTATTATTATTCCTTACGCCCTTCCCTTGGCATTTTCCTTCCTAGCACCATCTATACACCAATTAAAATCACCCGGAAATTTATCTACGGTTTCTTCCCACGCTTCTTTTACCACCCATGTCTCTACCAACCCAATTATATTAAAAGACCCAATGTATTCAATAAAGTCTTTCATACCTACTATGCTCTTCAAACCCGCCAACTTCCATCACATCACTTTTATCTCCAATCCTCCTACCCTGTCCCTCTTCCCATCCTTCTCTAGCTTTCCAATATTTTTATTACTCTCACTCTCCCTTACTTCCCTTGCTTCCATATCCTTCCCTTCCCCCTTCAACAATCCCCCTATACTGAAACAATCTCCATCTACCCTCCCACCAACCTTAACATTCCAACATATTTATCCTCAATTTCTTTTTCTTTTTGCTTCATTACCTATAGATTCACTGCTCCCACCATCGTCTCCGAACTTTTTGACTTGATCACCTATTGCTCTATTGACATTTTAACCCTTTACCAACTTTACACTTTTTCCTACTTATTTAATAATAACAATATTATTGTAAACAATCCAACGGCCAGTGCGCTCTAGCCTTACGAATAATGTTACCTAACAACTCAATCACATATGCAACACTCGTTTGTTTGCCTCGCTGTTCTTCTGCCCCTATAGTCCATAACAATATTCTGCTTTTATGCAGCAGTTATAAGACCTATCGTAGCGTATGGCTATCCTACAGTAGCGGTAGAGGCACGGATTGGACTGTTTCTTTTTCATTTACAGCAGAACAAATATAAATTCTTTAACAGAACCTATAACGATATTATCGCAAAATGAGTTACAGCGCAATCCTCACCGTTCGCCAAGTTATATCTGTTTTGCTCTATTTGTGAAAAAGACGGCTTTGGTGCAAGCCACAGCTACTGCTTGCCAGTAGAACAGAACTGAAAACCCGCAACCTGACAATTGAAAATTCTTAGAGATCCTGGAGCGGTATAACAGGAGCCGATTGTAGATGCTATGATATGCCACTAAGTTTGAACTATGAATAATGTTTGAACTTTCTATTCTTCCTAGGAACAGATTGTAGAAGGAACATTTGTATTACAAGGTTGCGTTGAAATGTTTTAGAGATGGGTGCTGGAGTATACACCTCAAAATGTAAAGCATTGATCTCGTAATATAAAGGCTCAGTCTTACTTAAGAAGAACTCTCGATGTACACTAATTATACTACAAGACATTGGGGATCAGGGGCTCAGCATCCGAAGACAGTTCCAAGGTTACATAGAGAACTTACATGACTTTGTTACGCATCAGGATCGTGGTTTTGTTATTATTTGTTCTTACTTCCTGAGAATGACAATGACAATGTTGAGGGAATCGCCCAGCTATTAATTAGAATCGAAGATGTGAAATACGTGTTATGAGAGTGAGTAGATCTCGTTTAATGGTTCTTAAACTTTGTCGAAGGGATCGGCGATCTGGTAGTTGGTAACGAACATTCGGCTTGATTTGAAGATTGATAGCGGCTTTCTCCTGGTTCCATCAAAATTTCGGCTAACAGGGGAAGAGTTATAAACATAAATGCGAAAAAAAAAAGAAAAGTGAAGGAGAGACACTCAAAAGAGTTTGTAAAGAGTATGATAGTTATAACTTGATTGTAGATATGTATTTTAGATTTTATTTTGATAGTTGATTTATAAACATTTTGGTTCAATTAATATCGAATTTACGCTAGTTTTAAACAAATCATAGCCGCGGCTGTGATAAACGCTTGCTGACCGCAAGATTGATAGGGTCTTTTCATTGCTAATTCTGACTTTGAATAGAGCGAGATTCTCACGCCACATCCGAAGAACAAAATTTTCAAATTGCGTTGCTGAATGCTAGATTGCGTGAACCTATTTTAGGAAATTTTTTTGTGGTAATACAATTGCGACTAATAAGTGGTGGTGGCTCATAAGCGGTTAGTGATAGTAGCTTTAAGTGGTCAAAATCTTGGGACACATCGCATCTAAACGTTTTTTCCTAAAATTCGTAGACCTAACAACCAATGAGAGGAGACAAACAATCGTTGGAAAACACAAAGGCTGAGAATCATAACGGTGTTTTGGAAACGGGTGGTGAAAGATTCGTTAGTCATAAAATTGTTTGTTCAAATTCATAATAATAGCTTTCTCAAAAATCAGAAACAGCAGTATAAACTGGCGGTGTAATAAATACGCATGCTGTAATAAACATTGCCATGGGGTCTCTCCCCGAACGTCCTTAGATAGTAATAGTAATTATTATGATTAAAAAAAAATTTAAAAATTAAAAAGAAATATTATTATTATTAAGCATAAATCAAAATGTGTACGAGACTGCAAAGTACGAGACTGCAAGTGATTTAAAGACAGCAAAGTGTAGTCGATTACATAACTAGTGGGAGAAAATATACTCCAAAAATTCTAAAGATCATCAAAAAGATCCGGTCTGTACACCTGACACAACATAAAGTTATTTTAGTAATTATTAAACAAAAGCACATTGACCCATTTTGTGTGCAATTACAAGTCAAAAGGAAACTCTGTCGAAAAATAAAATTCATTAGTGACAATTTTACCTTCCGTCACAATCCCTCCAAGCTATTTCAGAAGCGCACCCTCTGCCCAAGAGGTTGAAGCTTTCTGGAGAGACCTATATGATCATACGGTACCATGTCATGTAGAGACTCCGGCGAAGACGTTGTTGAATTCCTTTTGTGAACGTCACGCCCAAAATAAGGATACTTGTCCGCCTATAACAGTTGATGAGATACAGAGAGCATTGAAAGGCAAAAAGAACTTCGCTGCGTGAAAAGTTACGAATTTTTGGTGAGAAGGTTTAGTAGCTCGCACGTATATCGGGCCAGAGAATTCACACAGTATCTCAACGGAGAATAGCCTATTCCTCCGTGGCTGACAGAAGGGCGGACAGTATTGCAGTACAAAAACGGACCAGCATCTAATCAAAAAATTATAAATTGCACTCGCTACAGGATATTTACTAGCATCTTAAATTAAAGAATATTAAATGCCATACAACTCGTTGGGAGGGGGGGGGGGGCGGATCTACGAACAATGTGGATCTAAGAGAGGCTTAGATGGTTACCAAGGGAAGATTCTAATTGACGGCTGCCCCGTTCAAGACGCAAGGCAATACAAGAGCAACCTGTTGATCGCCTGGATCGATTACAAGAAGGCAATTGACAGTACTCCACATAGTTTGGTTATCAAACTATTGGAGAGCCTAAAAGTCCACGAGCGATTATTGAATTGCACGTAAACACTCATGTCGCAATGGTAAACCCGCTTTGTCATTAAATCTGACAAGAAAGTTGTGATTAAAGGTGCTGAAATCTGACAAGAAAAGCGATGTAGCGTACCCAGTCCGTTGCCAAATAAAGTTGTCGCCACAAATGTGCTTGCTGTTCCGATATTATTATATAGTTTTGGTAATATAAAATGGCGGCAGGACGAGCTGAGAATCCTTGACCGATCTACATGGGAACTGATGCATATAAATCGCAGCATTCATCCTAGGTCTTCCGTGCCTCGTGTTTACCTTTCGCGAAATGAAGGTGGCTAAGCTCTTCTGAGTATTGAGTCAATGCATGGCCGTATGGTGATTGGAATGGCTAACAGGGTTATCAACAACCTTTATTACCCTCTTATGAAATTTATGTACGAACACGAATTAACGACAGTTTGGTCGTTTGTCATTAAATCTGACAAGAAAGTTGTGATTAAAGGTGCTGAAATCTGACAAGAAAAGCGATGTAGCGTACCCAGTCCGTTGCCAAATAAAGTTGTCGCCACAAATGTGCTTGCTGTTCCGATATTATTATATAGTTTTGGTAATATAAAATGGCGGCAGGACGAGCTGAGAATCCTTGACCGATCTACATGGGAACTGATGCATATAAATCGCAGCATTCATCCTAGGTCTTCCGTGCCTCGTGTTTACCTTTCGCGAAATGAAGGTGGCCCAGCTCTTCTGAGTATTGAGTCAATGCATGGCCGTATGGTGATTGGAATGGCTAACAGGGTTATCAACAACCCTTATTACCCTCTTATGAAATTTATGTACGAACACGAATTGACGACTGTTTGGTCATTTCTCTATAAGGCTGCAAGAAAGGCATCCGAATCAATTGGCCTGTCATTCTCGACGGACGTGCGGGCCAATGGTGACGAAGCAATAAATGTTATGGAGTTAGATCTTTGCCTGGTTGGATCTGTCAGAATTTTTAACATTCGCCTTTATAAGATCTGCTGGCCTGCGATCTGAAACTAAGGAATTTACTTTTGCATGCCAAGATGGTGCCATAAACACACTTGGCTACCGTAAGAATATAATGGCCTTAGAGGTGGCAGATACGAACTGCCGGGCATGCAAGTCTCAACCAGAGACGCTACTCATATTCTGTCCGCATGCCCGGTCTATGCTAGAACAAAATACATCCAGCGCCATAATGTCGCCTTAAAAGTGATACATTTTAATCTCTGTCATTCTTCCGGTATAGACAGAGACCCGGTTCCACTTTCCGTCGTTAAGGATATTAAGATCGTAGTTGGAACTACGGTTTTCCTAAAATCCATCAAATAGCCGCAAACAAACCTGATATTGTGTTATTGGATTCCATTAAACGGGAGATGTTCCTTACAGAATTTTCTAGCCCCGTTGATAAAAATATTGAAATTAAAGAACGAGAAAAAGTGGGTAAATATCAGGATTTGCTATGCGATCTAAGGATCCAATATCCACACCATTCCATCAAATAGATAGTCCTCATCATTAGCGTCATGGGAGGCGCCAGGTCCTCCCTAATAAACAATATTAAGACCATACCGACTTCTGAGGCCAATACGGAAGAATTAGCAAGTCAGATGCAAAAGTCCGTAATCCTGGGCACTTTGCGTTTACTTCGGTCGTACGACTCGACAATGACGGCCTTACTCTAAATAATATACTAACTCTATTGTTTATAGAGTCGATACATGTCACCTGCCCAAAGAGTAAACTCATGTTTGACGTCGCCTTTTTAAAGGTGCTGAAGTTGTGATTCTTTGGAGGTGCCCGCTACAGAGCGAAAAAAGAACAATCGCATGTTTCGTGAACGTAACGAGCTCTTCATGGCATAATATACGGTTATTAAGGGTGAAGTTATTAAAAAAGTTATTATAATTAGTTAATAAAGATAAAGTTTTGATAAAGTACAGTACAACGGTTATGTTCAACAATTTATTTTTCATGAAATTATGGTAAAAATATGTAAAACAACTTTAGTTTTTTCTTGCGAATAGTGTATTAAATCAATTTGTATGAGATTTTTTTTTTCGGCTTTATTTATCAACGATATTTCATTGTTATATTTTAAATCTAATTTGTTCGATATTCATTTGATGCGAAATATATCGGAAAATTTTGTATATTTCATGTAAATTTAAAAAATTTAAATCAATTTTGATACGCATGAATTCTCTAAAATCGGACAATGATACTATTGTTGATAAATTGCATTTTTAATTTTATGCGCTTGGAACACAAAACTAGAAATTTAGGTAAAACAACCGTAATGACTACATCTGCTATATTTTTAATTTATATTGAAATCAGTATTGATTTACGAAAAAAGTTGCAAGTTATTTATGCAACTTTCGGATTTCCTAGCTTTAGGATGTAAATAGATTTATCTGTAGTTTAGGTGATTTTCTTTTACAAAATGAAGAAGATTTTAATATTGCTTTTACGCAGCATTTACTGTTTGTTTAAATATGTATACTAATTTCTTCGGAAACTGCTTATAGACGCTTATGATATTCAAATTTACTTAAAAAATGAACAGGTAAGAGTAAATGTATTTCAAGCATGTGTTGGATCCTATTTTCATAATATTCAGTTAGACAATCTATACGTATTATAACCTATACGTATAAAGGTGTAATAGTTAAGCACGGGACTCATAATCCAATGTAAGTATGGTATTAGAAAGCAAAGATGACTTCCATCGCATGCCACAAATGCATCGACTTTTACTTATCCTTTTTTTAAGTCAATTTGAAGCTTCTAAACGTCTATAAGCAATTTTCAAATAAATTAACACACATATTTGAATTTGGCTGGTAAAGAATTGCCAGCGAAATGTTCCAAATTTGCTTTAACCTATTAGCGCCCGTTGATGCCGTTTGGTACTCTAAGTTAGGCAATATATAAACTATCAGGGCGCATGCCCATGGTTATCTACTTTATTGAAACTTGTAAAAACAC
>WYDF02092520.1:0-10847 GCA_009867245.2 Adranes taylori | reverse complement strand
AATTGCCTCATATATATATATATATATATATATATATATATATAAAGAAGGTAAAGTGAGAATATCCAAAGCTTTAAATGAGTGCCTACAATCTTGTCTGTAGTGTAAGCCCTCGATGATACTCACCACACGTCTCTGTAGTCTGAAAATACGTCTCTGATGAATTTCCTCAGACCAAAATCGCGTATTTTATGTGAGTTTGGCAAAGGGCGTAAAACGCTGTCTTCAAAACATCCCTGGAGACAGAAGTGGCTAAGCATTTCAGGGCAAAGATATTTTTAGCTTCAAGCGAGATAATCAAAGTGATGAGTCCAAGTAAGCTTGTTGTCCGCAATAACACCAAGGAACTTGACATGACTGATCTCAGTTGGTAAGTGTACCGGAGACTTACTGAAAAATACTGAATGAAAAATACAGTATTTCAGTTTCATTGTTTAAAGCCAAATTTTGTGACGCAAACCAGTCCGCCGTTGCAGACTGCGTTTCCAAAACCCTGTTTTTCAGAGTGTCTATGTTATCAGCTGAAATAAAAAAAGTTGAATCATTCGCATACAGCAATTTCTTGGCCTCAGATTCAGAGAAAATTCCATAGATATATAGAATGAAGAGAACACGGCCAAGTACCGAGCCTTGTTGTACACCAACAGTTAGCTCTAGAGGTGCAGATATTTTGCCATTTGGTGCTACAGATTGAATTCGCTTACGTCCATATGAACTGATCAACTTGTATCATGTTATCATCGAACCCATAAAGGTCTAGTTTCTTGATCAGCAAAACGCAAGAGAAACAATCAAACGCCTTGGACACGTCATTAAAAATAGCTACCCCCATCTCACCACCCCAAAAACAGTTAATATATAATTTACTAGTTCATTTACTGCCCTGGCAATTGAACAGCCCTTCTTGTAACCAAACTGGTTCTTATTCAAGAGACTGCTGTTCACCACATGATCCACTATATGTGATTTTGCAATTGTTTCAAAAAAAATTCCAATAATTTGAATAATGGATATAAGTCGATAATGGAACAAGAATAACATTTAAAATAGACTTCATTACTTTAGAGTTCAGACCGCATATGTCTCTACAATTGGAATTTTTTAAGTTCTTAATAATATCAAGTACTTCGTTAAATGAAGTATAGAATGACGAAAGGCAAAACGATTTGAGGCTGTCGTTCAAGAGATACTGTACGAGATACTGTACACGAGATACTGTAAGAGAACCAGATACAAGAGATATCTGGTTTTTTAATACTATTCAGTACGGTAAGAGGCGTATGAACAAAATATTTATTAATCTGGTCCGCGGTAAATGAATTGCCCCCTTTCGCAGAAAACTTAGCAGGAAAGATGATTGATTAGGGCATTGCTTAAAATCTTATCAATAATACTACCGCCTCTGGTTGGTGTATTGATATTATGTTTAAAACCATACATAGTGAACAAATCATAAATTTTTTTATAATGAGTGCACCTATATTAAATTAAAGATTGTAGTCACTAATGATTAAAACATTCTTATTTAGTGGGAATAGATCAAGTAAATTCTAAAATTCATGCATAATCGTATTATATGATCCCAAAGGGGAACCGTAAAGACAAATAATATGCAGGTTTAGTGATTAGGAAATATCACTAAACAGTTATTAGGAAATACATCACGGTGTCCTTTCACGTATCACACTCTTAAATGGGGTATTGAAAGTCCGGATCTTGTTGTTTGTTTTGTATTTAGTTCTTGCGAGGTGTTTATTAATATACTCCACGTTTAGCAAATAAATTCATATTTATATTCAAATCAATAAGTGCTGATAAGGAAAATCGGGGTGAGAATGAGTGTTATTTTATTACTTTTGGAGTTACTTGATAGTTTGAAAAATTAATTGCCGTTTTGAAAATCCTGTTTTTACTATTCTTAACCTTCTCTTAATACATTCAATGTCCGCACGCCAACATCTGAATTTCAATGTCACCTTTATTTGTAATTTGTGCCCAAAGATAAATCTCTATAGGATCAGTACAATGAGAATAGATAATATGGGAATGAAAGAAGAAGAAGAGAAAGCGATTAAATAGTATATTTTGACAGGTGACAAATTTTATAATGTCATTGGTATTAAAAAGAACAATTAGGTAGTTTGTCTAGCGAATACCTGCGACAGCCTCTAAAATTTTTATTTTAAGTACTTTATGGTACTTTAAGTACTTTATGGTACTTTTCCACTAAAATTTTTATTTAAAGTACTTTATGGTACTTTAATCCTAACTTTTTATGATTAAAGTACTTTATCTCTAAAGTACTTTAGAGATAAACGTACACAAGGAACATGGCTGAAGAAATAAGCACACGACCAATCCTATACGTATCACCTACTGAAATTAAAATAGAAATACCCGATATACAAATATTAGGTACAGATTACTTAAATGACAATTGTAAAGAAACTACAAGTGTAAATACAGGAGAATGGATGCACGTCAATGAAATAAAAAGCGATCAATGTGAACATTTTAATCACGATCAAAGATTAACACCAGAGGAGTATAATGATTCAAACCTGTTTAATTATGATACTACGATTACTAAGATGGAATGTGGTTACAATACTGCACACAAAGAAAATCTTCTAAATCTCAAACGAACTCATAACGGAAATAAGCCTTTCGAGTGCACGGATTGTGGATACAAAACTGCAGTAAACGCAAATCTTCTAATACACAAACGAACTCATAGCGGAAAGAAGCCTTTCGAGTGTTCGGAATGTAGTTACGAAACTGCAGTAAAGGGTAATCTTTTAAAACACAAACGAATTCATAGCGGAGAGAAACCCCTTGAGTGTGCGGAATGTAGCTTCAGAACTGCACAAAAAGAAAACCTTGTAAGACACATACGGATTCATACAGGAAAAAAACCTTTTGAGTGTATGGAATGTGACTTCAAAACTGCACACAAAGTAAGTCTTCTAAATCACAAACAAACTCATAACGGAGAGAAGCCTTTCGAGTGTACGGAATGTGACTTCAAATCTGGAGTGAAAGGATATCTTCTAAAACACAAACGCACTCATTCAGAAGAGAAGCCTTTCGAGTGTACGGAATGTGATTACAAAACTAAAGTAAATGGAAATCTTCTAAGACACAAACGAACTCATTCCGAAGAGAAGCCTTTCGAGTGTACAGAATGTGACTTCAAATCTGGAGTAAAAGAATATCTTCTAAAACACAAACTAACCCATGTAGAAGAGAAGCCTTTCAAGTGTATGGAATGTGACTTCAAAACTGTGTACGAAGTAAGTCTTCTATATCACAAACGAACTCATAGCGGAGAAAAGCCTTTTGGGTGTACGGAATGTAGTTACAAAAGTGCAGTAAATTCAAATCTTTTAATACACAAACGAACTCATAGCGGAGAGAAGCCTTTCGAGTGTACGGAATGTGGTTACAAAACTGCAGTAAAAGCAAATCTGTTAATACACAAACGAACTCATAGCGGAGAGAAACCTTTCGAGTGTACAGAATGTAACTTCAAAACTGCGTACGAAGTAAGTCTTCTACATCACAAACGAACTCATAGCGGAGAGAAGCCTTTCGAGTGTACGGAATGTGGTTATAAAACTGCAGTAAAGGCAAATCTTCTCACACACAAACGAACTCATAACGGAGAGAAGCCTTTAGAGTGTACGGAATGTGATTTCAAAACTGCACACAAAGTAAGTCTTCGAAATCACAATCGAACTCATAGCGGAGAGAAGCCTTCCGAGTGTTTGGTATGTGACTTGAAATCTGGAGTAAAAGGATATCTTCTGAAACGAACTCATTCAGAAGAAAAGCCTTTCGAGTGTACGGAATGTGGCTTCAAATCTGCAGTAAAAAGAAATCTAAAACAGAAACGAAATCATTCAAAGGAGAAAGTTTTCGAGTATACAGCATGTAATTTGAAGACTGGACGAAGAGCTAATTGGTTGGTTCACAAACGAATTCACATTGAAGAGAAAGTTTCAGATTTTACAGAATACAATAGTTTAGAAACTGCACGACAAAACAATATAATTTTACAAAAACAAATAGAAGATAAGGATGATTCACGTGATATATTGGAACTTGAGAATTCCACTGAAGAGATTAAACTGGAAATATCCGAAAGTGAATTATTAATAAACAATCAAATGGTGAATATGCATGACATAAAAATGGAGCCTATGTAGATATACCTGATATTTATAAATCAAACCGAATTTTAAATCATTTTTGAAGTTAGAATATACATTATGAAGTGTCGTTTTTAAAGAAGTGCAGATGCACTTAGTTATAAGTTGAACAATCAGACTTTTCAGACATTCAAACTTTTTAATAATTAAACTTGTTAGAAGTTCTTTACTATATTTACCTGCTTGTAGTTTCCGCGCTCGTACTCATTACGCAATATTTTACTACGAACAAATTATTCTCAAATGAATTGCTTTTGAAAACAAAAAAATTATTGACTTTTTGTTAGAACGAGATTACGCAATGTGAGAAAAAGTATTGAATTATTTTCACACTACTATCTATACTTTTGCAAAGAGAAAAATAGTTGAAAATTATTAATGGAGATGAAAAAACACATTTAACTTGAAATGTTAATATACAATGCCTTATAATTATTTTAAAAATTCAGAGGTTAAAATTCGACATTGTCTTTAGATTACATATGTTATATCTCAGATGTCCCTACGAGACATCCATCTAATTTGCAATCTGTCTGAAAGAATTTCGTTATTATTCATATTACTTATCAGTGGCATACATTAATTTAAAAAAATAAAATAAAAGTCGGTTTTATTATTCATTACAACAATGTATTTCTATGCTAATAGATTATCCCCAAATAATTATTAATGTAATTAAATTTAATAGACGAAAGAATATATATATATAAATATATATTATAAACTAAAATAGTCAAAATTAAATAGGTAGATCAATCTTTTCTTTTACCCGTACGTAATTAAAGTGTTGACTTCAAGTATTTGAAAGATGTGGTGGCGTACATGCCCACAAATTTTTACTAAAAGCGCAATAAACGAGAAAGTTACATTCAAATGGTTGAAGTAAACGTATACATAATTGGAAACCTCTACATAACAATGAAAGATTGGTAACATAAAATTTAAAAGAAATAAAATACGAGAAGCCAATAAATATGGTTATTAAAATATGTGGACCAATATGTAATAAATAATTGTGATTGAAGTAATATCATAAATACATGAAAATGGGATAAAATTTTACTTACTTTATTGCGATAATCAGCAAGTTGATTCACTAAATCGTCGTTTAAAGCTTTAAGTTCCTCAAGTTCATCTTTAGCTTCCCTATATCTTTGTTTTGCAACGGATAATTGTTGCTCTAAATCTAAGAGTTGTTCTTTGGAACCAATCAACTATAAACAATATTATATTAAAACATTTTGAAAGCAAATCATTGCTTTCTGAAATTTTTACAAGTTCAATGTCATGTCCTATTTCATTGGACCTTCAGAGAGAGGAGAAATAAGGAAAAGAGATTGTCTAAGTAAAAAGAATTACACCAGGAGAAATTTCAATTTAGACAGGATACTATCGTACGAATTTATTGTAACCGTAGGTACCTTAAATTCAAACTTAAAAAATGGAAACATGTTTTTCCATCATTTTAACTTTCCAAGCGCGATTATGATGAATAGTCAAAAATTAAATTCTTATTTATTTTATTTTTCTGTAGAAGTTTTCGTTCCGATAACTATATAAACCTCCAGGTATGGAGAAGTCGGGTACTAAGTAAATAAACCTCCAGGTACGGAGAAGTCAAACTTCATCGTTCTGTACTGGGTTGCATATTACCCCATTATATCAAAGTTTGAAAAGTTAATAGAAGTTATGAAATTTTCGTAAAATTATTAAATTTTGAAACAAATAGATTATATTCTCTATTAACATACTTTAGATTTATTTGTTTCTAAATGCTTAGCCATCTTTTCATATTCTTTTAATTTGTCCTCTAAAGTCTTTCGCGCATCTTCTGCAGCCTGGGATGTTTGTTTCAATTTTTCTAGATCTGCACGTAGGCCAGCTACTTCAACCAATTTTCCTTTATAGTCATCTTGTAAAGTGGAATATTGTTCTCGCAATTCACGCAAAGCAGCACCATCTGGCTGTAGAATAAAATTAACTTGAGAATTATTATAAATAAACTCGCACAAAATTGAAGAATAATAGAAGAATAAAATTCTCAGTATTTTCTGTGTTCGTTTTGTCAAATATTACGAATGATGTCTCCACAAATTTTAAATTTTGTTATTGATTGTCACTTTCTGAATTAATATTGTTTGCTTGGAAGAAACCGAAATCAAAAGTTAGAATTTTCACAGATGGCGAAAGTACTGATTTATGTGCCTTATCTGATTATGATCATGTTGGAAATATTCAGTTATACTTACGCGTGGTGCTCCTGGACATACTGACATGCACGGCTGAAATCAGAACAATAATAACATATTTAAATTTTCCGATTGCACTAAACGTATAACGAAGAAAATTAAATTATAATTATTAGTGATTCATATAAAACTTGTTTCAAAAGTTTCTTGTACAGTAGTTTTACTTAAAATCTGGAATAATCAAGTAGCAAATCCTAAATAGAGTCGTCAAGACTGCCCGCAAAAATAGAACTCAAGGATATCATTGGTTGGCTGGTATCTATGAACATACATTTAATACTAACATTTGGTGGATGCATTGGTGTCAACATTCGTCTATGTTGCTCTAAATGAAGCCTTTCTTGTCTAACTGTAGCTAATTCTTTTTGTATGGCTCTTACTTCTTCTTCCATTTCTGACAATTGTTTTTCCTGTAAATATATAAAATCTAATTAAAAATAATTATAAGATAATAATACTAGATAAATAATAATAAAGTGCAACTAATGAAAAGTGAATAAAATGTATTTATGAAAGAATGAATGAATATGTTAATGTTTGGTACTTTGTAGGAATATCAAACTTCATACATATCCATACACTTGGGTATACACAGAGATGGGCAGTTACCCCTCCGCACCTCTAATTTTTCTCGTCCCACGAAAGCATTCTGACTAGTGTATAAGATTGAGTATGCTACCCCCTTGATCTAAAACTGCGTACGCTCAAGTCCATACAGCTCGGTCTAAACAAATTAGGATTACTGTTAGAACACTTCCCCAGATTTAAGAAACGCATAGTTTTTTTTTTCAGAATAATTGAAAAAATTTCATATATCATAATCAAGCCAGATTAAAGTTTAATGTTTGAGAAATTCCGCTATTCTAAAATCCGTAGTCACATACGAAAAACAAACATATTTTCGTGAATATTTGCAGGGGTTGATTTTAAAGATTCATGCAAGCAATTAAAGAATCTTAAAATGTGTGATCTGAATAAAAAAAACTCAAACTGTACGTATTTCTGATGTTAACTTATTGAATCAACATTTTATTAGCTTTCAGTAAGTCACGTCGCAAATTAGAGCAGAAAAAACCAAGTACGAAGAGACAATATTGGAAGACAGGAAGAAGTTTTTCAACTATGTCTCAAACACAGTAAGTTCTAAAGTAAGATCAAACTCTTTGCGCATCGATCACCAAAACGAACCAACCACGGATAGCAAATTAATTGCGAATGAGTTTGCCAATCAATTTCACAGTGCTTACTCTCAGGAAACTCAAGGACCCTTCCCCTGATTTACCTCGAGCTTCTAATAATATAGACTCAACATAGATCCCGATAAAGTGCATAAAATTACTTATTAATTGCACAAGCGCAATCTGCTTCCCGTTATCTAAAGTCAAGATTCGTTGGCTATCGGTGAAGTACCAGAAGAATGAAGAAAAGCAACAATTATCCCGATCCACAAAAAGGGGGATAAAACAAACCGTAAATTATAGACCAATTACTCTGACTGTTTAACCAAGATTAATCATTTTTTAATCAATTTATTGTGGTGCAAATTGATGATCGTAAATTATGTTGTAATATTCATTTTAAATATCCGTTAATTAAACGTTCTCATTAAAATTCATTACACTTGTAAAATTGATTGCGTAGCAATAAAGCATTAGCACAACGACCTAAGTCAATTCAATTATTGAATATATATTTTAATAGTTTGACACAGTAAAAAATAAAGCTTAAGTCATCACAAATTTTTATATATAAAGAATTATATTTTTATAATAAACCAGATTGTATCAAAATTTGTTCAGTCTTCCACTAGGGGCCTTCTTCCACTAGGGGCCTCACTGAAATAGGTGTTGCCTTGTTAGCCTAAGGTCGAGTGATAAGTTCAATCCACAAAACCAACTAACTTACTAGTTAGACTTACTAACTCCATATGCCCACAAGTAATCTGCTTTTAGCGCTAGACAAGTACACAGTCAAATCTGACAAGGGCGAGTCCCTGGCCGTCATTTACCTAGACTTCGAAAAAGCATTTGATAAAGTACCAACCGAAAGATTACTCTACAAATTCGACGCATTAGGAATAAGAGGTAATCTACTCAAATGGATGTGTAGTTTTCTAACAGGTGTTCCGCAGGGTGCCGTCCTCGGGCCATTGCTTTTCTTGTGTTACATTGGATGATATGTCCAGACCAACGGTAAATAGAATTAGCCACTTTGCAGATGAGACGAAAATTATAGACTTTCCGGATGATCTAGAAGATAACACCCAGGAAATTCTTAATCACATCCAAGATTGGACGCAAACTTGGCTCCTACCACTCAATGTAGGCAAATGTAATGTTCTGCATATGGCTGCATCAAATCCAGAGAAAGTGTATTTGCTTTCTGGCATCACAATAAATCGAAACTTGAAGTGGGACGAACATATAAACTATATAGTTAAGAAGGCCAATTCCCTAATACACATAACGAAAAAAGCCTTTCCAAAAATAACATGCAAAGCTTTTTTGAGTATGAACAAAGCAAACATTCGCCCCACGCTGGAATATGATAAGATAAAAGATACTAAGCTACCAGACGCGATTAGAAGTCTGCCTTATGACGATAGGCCAGCATTACTGAATCTGCCTTCTCTATTGGAACGTAGAACAAGAGGAGACTTGATCAAAATCTACAAAATTTTAAATGGATACTATAGTTGAAATCTAGACTGTATCTTTAAGAAGAATACAAACATACACTTACGTGGGCACAGCTTCAAATTAACAACCAAACTCTGTCGCCGTAACTCAAGGAAGCATTTTATTTGCAATAGAATAGTAACTCAGTGGAACGCCTTGCCTGAATCCGTTGGCAATGCAACATCTAAAAACAAGTTTAAGAACGGACTGGACAGTGAAGTGCGCGCTTAAATAAGTACCGCAGCTCTTATCAACCTAGTTGCCTACGCTGGATTAAAATTCTAATACTAATACTTTTCGGATGTTCCATACGAAATTATTAATCTGAAAACCGATAATAAACATTCTAATTCGAAACTGTACATTTAGGCTAATCGATATAACTCAAATCTTAAATTCAATGACATCTAATTCCAGAGAAATGGTCATGATTCTATAAATTCATCAATAATCATATGATTTTGTTACCTACATTTAATTTCTTTCATCATTTAATTCTTTACGTTTTGCTAATGTTCAGTTCGAAAAATCAGGATACTTAGAAGTTTGCCTTGGTTATTATAATTCCAAAAGTTAATAAACCCATTCTTTTGACAATGCTTGGCCAAGTGATATCAACGATCCCTATATATAATGGCGGAAAATGCTTTAGTCAATGAAATTAAGTTCTTTCGAAAGAAAATTAAATCTTTTCTTTCTTGAGAATTAAATCTCTATTAATATTCTTGATAAAAGATAATAACGGAAACCGTGTCATCAAAACTGAATCATTCAAACAAATAGGCGCACACTCAAATCTCTATTTAAGAACAGTCGAATATTGTTTAATGAATCTCAAAAGGGGAACAAGATACTCACACAAGATAATAAATTGTCATGATTAATAAAATATGAAGTAAACGACAAAACAAAATTTACCAAATGTTGAGTCATTTCCAATTCTTCTTGAGCTGGACATACACCACGTCCTTTTCCGCAAATTGGCTTTTTTCCTTCCTAAATTAAAACAATGAAATAAAATTAATAATGCAAATGTTTATATAAACATTGTGGTAATTGAATTTTATTATCAAGATATATCAATTTCAAAAACTGAAACTCTAAGTATAAATTAAGCAAGCATACGAACAATTTTGAAAATGATATGAAAAACGTACAGAGAGAGTTTAGAATGCTATTGCTCTAAACAAAAAAAAAACCTTTCTTGGTTACAAAACTTTAAAAGACAGGATAACAATCTTACTAGATGGAAACGCCAGACATTTTAAATTGAAATCAATGGTACTAAACGGGCTCAAAATTGCTGGCTTCTTTTAAAGCGCGAGCAGAAATCCTAAGCACTCAATGACATTAAAAAAAAAGTAACTAAAGAATTATTTTAAAACTGGTTATCAAGTGGTTTTCCTCTGTTAAAAAATATTGTGAACGATGCAATCTTAGTTATTGTGCTGCTTTAATACTCCTCCAGCCAAAAACGAATGGATAAAATTCAAATTTTTAAAAATATAGAATTTTTCCTCCCAACACAAATTTAATCTTGCAGCCAATGGCTCTCTGTCTTCTTCTTGTACAGCCTATTGCTGGATGTAGGCCTCCCCTTTTCTTCTCCATTCTTCCCGATCAATTGCCACTTGTTGCCATGTATGTCCTGCTATTCTTTTTATGTCGTTTGTCCATCGCTCCGGTGGTCTTCCCATTGGCCTTATTTT
>WYDF02092509.1:0-10847 GCA_009867245.2 Adranes taylori | reverse complement strand
CGGCGAATACATACTTTCGCAGTTTATAAGTCTGATTTCCGATTTCAATATGGTGGATCTAAATGCATGCCTCTTAAGTATTTAGAAGTTGCTTGCTATAGTAAAGTATAGGAAACCATAGTTTTATATATCTAATAGTTTGCGTTATATTTTTGACTTAATACCATAAGTCAGTTACATTGATAATTTCACATACATTAAATGACCACCTGCAATAACAATTATTAAATGAAATTCATTATATAGGTTAAGTTTTATAATCAGTTATTTATTTAT
Organism: Adranes taylori; assembly: GCA_009867245.2. Lineage (NCBI taxonomy): Eukaryota > Metazoa > Arthropoda > Insecta > Coleoptera > Staphylinidae > Adranes > Adranes taylori. Next base: position 10,571 of record WYDF02092509.1, on the reverse strand, counting down.
GTTATTATAACACTTAACCCTCGGATGCATCATCTCATTTCACTACTATAATCGACCCCATGTACTAAATACTGTTTTAAGTTAACTTATGCAAGTTTAAATAAATATTTATAGCAGTTATACTTATTTAGTTTCTAAACAAGTTAAATGATTGAAATTTACCGCATGTTGTTCCGTTTGCGATTGGAGCTTATTCTCGAGCAGCGTCCAACCTTTTAGCATCGCTGAGCCACACTAGAAAAAAACGAATTGATTTGGACCACATTTATTTCCATCATCGGCTACATGTGGATTTAGGCCATCATAAGTATTATGTGCAACGAAAAAGTTCATATTTTAAAATGGACCATAGGAATAGTATATTGATAATACATGCAAAGAAAGTTTTGATTAGAATTGTTGATTAATGTTAATTAGATTGTCATAGTAATCATTTATTTATTTTATACGAGCATCACAAAGCAAGATTTGTGATTCATCAATTATATTAGTTAGTTAATATTAAATAATATCAAACTCAAACAAGTTCTTTATTTCTTATTCCGATTCAATTAAAATAAAATTAAAGTCGTCTCGAATCAAACTCGAGTAGATTATTTTTAAAGTTAAAATGTGTTTTAAAAACCCGGTCCTCTCCGTGGAACTTTAACTGGCGACGAGGAAGTTGGATGTAAATTGAACTGGAAATTGGACAAATTCGCCAAAATCCTTGTTTCGGTTTCAACCATTAGAACAAAATTCGGTAAACAAAGTGATGATTCAGTAGGTGAATTATCTGCTACATTTAGCAAGAAACTTAAATTTGTTGCTAAATCAATTATTCATTATTCATTTTATAAAAAGTATTAAAATTTATTTTCAATCTAATTGGAATAAAATGCTTGACTAACAAATGCCAAATTTCAAAGCTTACTTCGCATACATTAATTTTATATAAATTCCATATGGTGCATAATAAAAAAGGATTCTATATCATCACGGTGACATTTGACATTGCAGTCTGATAGAATAGCACCAATATTTGGTTCAATAGACGTTGTGGCAATCCTCGAGAATGTTTTAAAGGTATTTATCACTTATTCTATGCTTGATTTTACTCTTGGTATGATTTCTTTTTCAAAAGACTTGTTCACAAATATATGTGCTTCCAAAGAATGATGCCATGAACAACGTATACCTTTGTAAGATGGACCTGGTATTTGTCTCTGTGTAGTTATATTTTAGAGAAATTCAATAAGGTGGCGTTGTCAATTTTTTTTTAAATTCTCTGTCCGATTTCAACTCTATTCAGTCAGTTTCGAAATTAGTTGGCAGTTTATTTACATCGACAGAAAATGGGTTCCCAAAAATGTTGATTATGCTTTAGAAAATCCTAGAATCTAGTTTCAAATTCTCGTCTCAAATCAATAAGTAACACAGCATATTCATTTCCGTAAATTATCTTTGACCAATATAGGAAAGTGCATAAAATTGTTTGCATTCATTTGGCCCTAGCGGAACTTCCGTATGATTTGGAACGTATTTATGGTTTGCAACATTGTATTGACAAGTCTAATATCTTTGAAACGTTTTTCCTCGGCTCAGCCACCTTGTTTCTGTAAAGTATACGATGTCGCCATATTCAGTGTCTAAATTTTTGAGAAAATCCTGTGATTTAATCCTTGTGTCCTTATAAGTCTTGATAACGGCTTCCATAACATGATTCATTTTTATAGCTTGTCTGCGTAAACTTTTTTGATATATGACGCACTGATATTTAATCAAACCAGTTTCCAATAGCAATGGCGTCTACTTCCATTAATTCTACAACTCCTTCTTTTCTGCCAAACATAGCTGGGACACCATCCGTAACCACTCGAGATATAGTGGCAACCAGCGAATCGCGTTAATATTTTCTGCACAGTTTCATACAAGGCTTTTGAGATTGTCGTGTTTCTTAGTGATACCAAAGCACCCATATCTTTAGTTATCATATATTCATGATTGAAACTTCTGACAAAAACTGCCTCAATTGAAGTTCCTCAATTCTACTGGCAATAGTTTGATGAGATCGGCTGAGGTTCAAAATATCGTTTTTGTTATCAGGAAAAATTATATCTGCTACATTTTTCTTGAAAATGGTTTAGAGTTTTTAGCCATAGTAAACGATTATGTAACTAGCTTTTACAAATGATTTTGATTGGGTATTGACTTTTTTAATGCTTCTACTTTGTCTTTCTGGTACATGCATTATAATGCATCATATGGTGAAGACTGTTTTTACGCGTAGTGCCTTTTTAAATTATACTCCTTGAGCACAAGTACGAAAGCACGATAAATTTAGCAAACTATTTATCTCAACTGTTTATCTCAAACTGTTTATCTCAACAAAAAAGAAATCATCTGTCCATTTTTCATTTAACCTTCATAGGGCCCAGCCTAGATAATTACGCAAAAGACCAAGTGGGGGTACATGTGTACCCCACTTTTGTACCGCCTCAAGTGTTTTCAGACAGAATTAAAATTGATAATTAAATGCGTTAAAAAAATTAGATATTAAAAACTATTATTTAAATTTTTTAATGTTTTTTGTTTGTAAAAAAATAATACATTGTCTCTCATACTCACAACAAATATACCGAATTGTGAAATGCAATTCGCATCCATTATTGTTGCACTTGTAACACTGATTTCTACTTTCTCTATCATGTCACAAAGATGACATATGCGAATTTGAGCCGTGCTAGGACCAGGATTTTCGTTTTCTCTTGTAACTTGTTCTGGCACTACATGCTGCATGTTTTTCCGGTTGTGTGAGTGCAAATTACTGGAAGAGTTATATCTTCGTACTATATTGCTTTTTGCCAACTCCTTTCCTAGATCTAATAAAAATAATCTTCGATTATCGAGATTGTCTTTTTCCCAATCTGGAGTTTTTGTCATCCAAAGTTTGTAGGAGTTGATGCCAGCAATATCAAGTAAATGATAAAATTTTACCATTGGCCAACGATTTGTTTTTCGTTGAGTCGTGTATTCCTTTGTCAATTTTTCGATTGTGTCAACAGCACCTTTAGTCTTATTGTAATATAAGATAATTTGGGGTTTATAATTTTCATCTACTCCTCCAACTTTATCGTCGTTGTGTTCAGTAGATAATAATGTAAGAGCAGCTTTCTTTTTTAGGCACATACGAACCCATAGTTTTATTTTTCATAAATGCAAACATACTTGAGTATTCTGGTTTATATGTGTCGGGAAGCAATTCCTTAGGTATAAATGTTTTATGTTTCCGTAAAGTACCACATAACGAAATATTCTTTTCTAGTAGTTTATCGGCTAATTCTAAACTTGTAAAAAAATTATCTGTTGTTATTCCGTAGCCTCGAGGTAAATGTTCCACCAAATCTAGAACCACTCTTTGGCCCTGACCCTTTTCTAGTATGTTGCTGACTTCACCTAGAAAAACATCATAAACATGAAAACGTATATTTAGTAGGCAAGGTAAGATAAACTCACCTAAGTATACTTGCATATTTACGGTATATGCTGTACGGCAATCTGCCATTGACCAAATTTTCAAACTGTATTTGTCGGGTTTATCTTCATATAAAATCTGAATGGAGCTTTACCACGAAAACGTACTAGCTGTTCGTCAACACACAAGTGTTTCTCTGGATTGTATGCGTTTTTGCAGTTATTTACGAAGCGGTCAAAAATATCTCTGATTGGAGTTAGTTTTTCAGTGTCTCTTCTTTCTATTCTAGTCTCGTAATTATCAAAACGTAGAAAACACAAAATTTGTTTGAACTATTACGGGACATTATAGCGGATACTATTGGTCGATAGAATAGAGGATGGGCTCCTTTGACCTATGCACAGTTCCAAAAATAAACAATAGGCCAATAAAAGCCTCAATCTCATCTGTGACAACAGGCACAAATTTACATTTTATCTGCACACCATGCTTGGGCTTTTCTGTTTGTTTCAGTAACACTTGTTTCAATTATTTGCTTATCAAAAAATAAATAAAAGATCTCTTTCTGACTAGTAAAAGTCTAGCTTTATGGCGTTAGCCCTTCTTTTACTTTTTCAATATTTTGTTTCGCTCGTTTGACTCGTAAATTATATGGAATTTTAGACCATGATGTACCGTCTTTTGCTATATTTGTAGGTCTATCACATATCACATCCTCATTCCGGCCGAATCGTTTTTAGAATCTTCGCCTTCTGTTGTAACAATATCATCTACTTCTTCGAATTCAGTCACAAAATTATGTTGTTCAATATCACTTGCATTTTATTCTATTTGATTATTGTCAAAAAACTCGTCCGATTCCACTATTGATTGTAGTACTGCATCAGTCAAAATTTTGTTATCCATCTGTTGGCACTCATATTTCACGTAAAATAAGAACTATTTTTATCTAGGAATGAATAATCACGCAGCGAACACAGGCATTCAAAGTTAGACGCGGGAAGACAGGGTGGGAGATCAACAGTGCATTGTATATAAGGTGGGGTACACATGTACTCCATTTGGTCCTTTTTAGTGCACAAAATTTCTGCACACGAAGAAGACCAAGTGGGGTTCAAACATGTGGAAAAATATGTCATAAATCAAAAACACGAGAAAAGAAGGGTCAAACTCATATTTATAATTGTAGATAAAACAATAATTTGAAGATAGAAAAACGGAAACAGGATTAAAAAACTTATTTTTTAAGTTACAGCAAATAACATCCCTCTGGGGCAGAATTTTAGCCCGAATTTTACCCCAAATATACCGAAGTTATTTACTTTCTGCCAAATTTTATGTTCATATGAGATTAGCGAATACACAATTCTATTTGAAAATTAGTAGTTAAATGTAAATGTTGAATGGGTATTTGGTCGTCAAATACGAAAAGCATTAATGCGATGGCACTACTTGCATGACATAAGAAATGTGGAAAGTTTAATATAGGTGCCGTTCTAAAATTACATCAATCGAAAGTCGCAGGGAGAGGAGTTAACCAAGCAAGAAGTGGTTTTTGAATCCGGAGACAAAGAAAGGTCGGCGTAAATTTAGGCACACGAAACATGTAATTGTAATTAATTTTGAAAACTTAATTATTCGGTCACGCTAGAAAATATAATAAAATATGTGTTTGCTTTGTTAGAAAGAATATTAAATATTGGCGAAAATAATGTAAAATAAATGTACCAAAATTTTGCCTTTTTTTAGGAAACATACCAATTTTCTGCGAACGATTTACCGAATTTGTTACGTATTATCGTTCGGCCTGCTATCGGACGTACGTTGAACAAAGCTGTTCTAGAGGTATCATAGAAACATAAGCTATCAATACGTAAAATATGAAAAATTATGTAGGTAATGAGAGTAAAAATGAACTTTATAAGAAAATGTTATAACTCAGCAGCAGAGAATAACACTTATATGCTAAAAAAATCAGCGGCCCGGTTAAGAACTACCGCCTTCGAGAACCATAGCACATTATCTCGAAAACTGTTTTTGAAATTTTTTGATCGCCATGAAGCTATCGACACGGATTCATCCTCATGAACAAAGATTTTTGTTTAGTTCCATCCACACGCGTATATCTCAAAATATATATTGGAATGTTGTCACGAGATTGGTACTGTTCGATAGAGCACTTAGAAACACATATTTCAACAAAGTTTCAGGAAATTTAATGTACCATTTAAGGTACCAAGCTTCACGCCGGTAATTTTTGTACAAAAAATAGCTCAATGCCTTGAGGACTGAAGGAGTTAGCGAAAATCGGCCTATTAAAGTTTGGAGTAAGTTGACCTTAACAGAAGTTGTCATACCTTAAGTTGTAACTCCTTTAAAAACGAAGAAACGAAATTTAGAAATCTTATAGAAAACTAAGAGGACTTTTTTATATTTTCATCAGTTAAATGTACTGAGCCAATTTGGAACAATAAAAATATTTCTTGGAATCTTTTTAATAACAACGTGTTTATTTTTATAATTTATGATAGCCCTATTACTGCAATATATTATACCAAAAATTAAAAAGATTGGTAAACAAGTTATCACTTACTATGACTAATTATTTTATGTAAGATATATCTTAATTTAAAATGTTGTTTAATATTTAATGCATGTTCATAAAGTATAAAACTTAATAATGTTATTAATACTGTAATAAAAATTTTAAACATATTTCTTATTATATTTATCAGAATTAGCTAGACTAGAATCCACGCTACTTTTCAGCTGCTTGAATTTCTTTAATACCTCTTTTATTAACTGGACACGATTATCGTTATATGCCAAACTGATATTACCAAGCGAAATGTCTCCTTTTTTCGGGAATTGTTTAAAGAATACAAGCTCCTTCCATACCTTATTTCCAACTATATCAAGAATCTGGTCGAGAACTTTAACTATAACAGCGAAACTATTTAGTAAACTATCTTTTACCTTACCAACATTATCTAGTAGCAGTTTTCCTACATTAAAAAATTCATTGAATACATCAGTAACGATTGGGCCAAAAGTTTCAGCGTCTTTAAGGTAAGTTTCTGCGGCACTACATATTTCAGGAGTTGGCTCAGCGGCATCGAAAGAAGCTGCAAAATACCATCCAATTCTATGATTATTCGTATTTCTCAAAGAGATAAGCGTTGGAAGAAACTCCTTATCAATTTTTAATTCTTTGCTTTGGGCAATAAGTTCTTCAATTAGTTCATTTTCGCCTGTAATTGAATTTCCAGTCTTTGCTAATCTCTTGTCAACTTTATTTAAATATTCTTTATCGCATCCTGCTTCAATATAACCCAAAACTGAAATAATAGAAGCAGTATGTGTAGTAATAAAAAATATTATACATCTTGTTTATACAATTTTGCTAAGATTAATGTAAATTATTCCAATACTCTAACTAATCAGTGTAGTGTACCACACAATATATAATCTATATTCGACAAAATTATTTATGTCGTTTTCATCTACATGTAGGTTGTTATTAGTAAATTCATCTATGAGTTTCACTGAGGGGTTGAATAAAACGTTTTGTGTTTACTGCTTAATGTTTGAATTAAAAGTGCAAATCGACAAGTTGGAGGATCCGAGTGATTAGACGAAGTGCAAATGGCTAACTCAAATGCAGCTTGAATAGTATGAGTTGGTTTCAATTGTGAATGGATCGCCGGAACAACCAGTATTGAAACCAAATGCCAATAATGATACTAAACAGGAACATGTTTTGCTAGAGCTTGGATTAAAATAATGCGAAAACTTCATACAATACTAGAAGCGCTTTAAATGACTCAAGAATTGCTTCTGAACATGTAGTATAGAACAGCAAATTTGGGACAAATTATGCAGCAGATATGAACGCAGTAACATAGATTTGACTCACTAATGGAGCAGTTTTACAAGTTTAGTAAGAATTCAAATGATAGATAGATAGATAGATATATTCATGTTAATATCAGAGTGCTTACAATCGTCAGAAAAATAATAATAAATAAATATAAATAAGTGATGTGTATATAAAACAACTGTAATTAAATTAAGATAAAATTTAAATTATAAATCAGATAGTAATATTCCTGATTGACATGGATACATACATATCCATACATATAAACACATACACATACGACATTGAACGAAGAATAAAAACAAATATACTCGTCCATCAACTCGTCCATTAAATTAAAATTATTATTAAATCGTTTAGAACCTAATACTTATGCATGAAACAGTTTTACAAAGAATTAAAACAAATATAATAATCATCTAGTGACAGTTTGAAAATATCAATCTGGCCTCCATATGAGATTTCATTAGACTCAATGCTAGGTCTTTTATAAAAATTCTTCTATGCATTGACGTGTTTGTATTTGCATGATATATTATAGGGCTATTTACAACTGCAATATTCATTAGTGCATAAAATAATCGCAATGGTCAACGGCAAGTTATCCAAGCAACTGAACATCCAAGTCCTTTCAATTCATCTACTACATCTACGCCTTCTTTCGTTAAATCGTACAATGTAATAATTTCCGGTTTTCGCTGATTTTCAAAATTTTCATCAGCCTTACTTGATTCAAGAGATGAAAACAACAAAACCGTTTTTTTTTTGGACATATCAAACTAATACTCCCGATTTAGAAAACCCGAATTTAATACTGTATACTGTTCTATCGTGTGTTGAGCAGGAATTTCTCTTTTATTTTTCTTAGTGTTCCTACAATGGTTGTTCTTTTGTCTAATAATATTGTGGCTAATGGTATAGGCCTAAAATAATTGTCAACTGTCAGATTTTTTGCAGTATTCAGTATAGGTTCAGCAATACGCAGTACCACATTCTTTGCACTGTTGTCTAATTTCTAAGGGTTGTCTGGCTGTTTGCCACAATAAATTTCTAAATTGGAGGTGTAAAACATTCTAGCATCTACAAGAGCATACACTTTTATGCCATATTTGGCAGGTTTGTTTGCAATATACATTCGAAATTTGCAATGACCTCGAAACGATTCTAGCATCTCGTTTATTATGCCATATTCACCAATTGTGTAGTATGAACGACATTGCAAAACAAAATCCTCAAATAACTCTCTTATTGGAGCTAAATTATCTCTTTGTTTGCGAGTGTTGCGTGTTTCAATGTTATCAAATCGTAATGAAGCAAATAAAGTATAAAATCTTCTTAGCGACATTGTTGCTCTAAAACAATCTCCACTAGTTCCATCATCAGTCTATAACTCATCTGCAGATAAATGTTTTCCTTTCTTCAACCCCGCCATATACAATAACCTTATAAGAGCCTTTAATTCTACTATATATCTCGGTTTGCAATCCCTGCTTCTGGAATAATTTTCTCTCATTCTACCAAGATAAAGATTTGTATATATTACGATCTTATTCAGCAAATCGTCAGTGAAGAATAAATTCCAACGTTCTAAAATTATGTGATTTTTTAGAATTACCACCAGGAAGATGAGTTACTATGTTATGCCGCTTTGTTCTTACGTTTTGACGAGGGCGCTCTACTGCCCATTTTGTTTCCTTATCTTTCCCTAAATAGTGCCATTCGCTATTTTCGTTTTCATCACATTCCTCATCGGAATCGGATTCTTCTGAATCTGTTGAATTGTTGCTATGCTTACATTCACCATCTGATAAAATTTCGTCAGCTCTAGTTCTTGATTCATTCTTGAACAGTTATGAAATCTTGATCTGTTTCATGCAAATACTCTGGTGTTTCTAGAAATATAAGTTTATAAGAATAAAGAAAATATCAAAAATTGGGTACAACAAAAAAATTGATATTTCATTATCAACTTACCGCTCACTTCTTTCAACTTCGATGACGCTAATTCAACAATTTTCTTACCGCGACTCATTATAAATGTAAAAATTAAAAAGAAAAAACTACGTCTATTTGGCATAAAAAAAATAACTATTAGATGCAAAAATACAAACACACTTTGTCGCTTTGTGAGACAAGTGCTCACAGTTGGATATAAAAATATGAAAGCACTTTGTCGCTGTGTGAGAGAAATGCTCACAATTGGTAACAGATAGGAAAAACCCAATGTTTACTTTGAAACTAATAAAGTACCTGCTTTCAAAACACGTGGAATACATAAATGAGATGTAAAAACCCAGCTAGATAAAAGAATATTGTAAAAAAATCCAGTTCAATGACACAAAAAAGAAAAAAAGTTTGAAAGAAACGCTCATATAGCGACTAACACCGGGTTAATAATTGCTCCGAAACTAATTTTTCAAGCAAAATTTAAACTTCGTATGCTTATAGAGGCATGATGGACAACGCAGCCTCCAATGTAAATCTCGCGTTTTACATTAGTTTGAGTCCTTAAGTCGTGCGAACAAGAAATCACATTTGAAGCCAGAAGCTTTTGAAAGTGACGTTGTGTGTAAATGTAAAATGCTTGCAGTAATGTCCAATTTTAATAATTCGTAGATAAATATAATAAATCTCTGGGAAATATATAGAAAATGTCATTTAGGTGCAATGCATTCCCTCACTTTTTGCCTTTAAGGAATTTCTATAGTCCCTATAAGCACCCGTATTTTCGAGGGCTATTTGGTTTCAATTACTATTTAGTAGTTTAAATACAAACGTTCTTCTTTATAACTTTCTTCATCATTTAACTACCGGTTGGTTCTGCATTTGCATCATCACCCAAAACTAGAATGAATTTATACAATGAATAAAATATTTTCGATTATTGCGTATTGATATTACAACAGATTAATTAGCATGACTTAATATTTGATTATGGTGAATTTATTGTAGAGATAAATTAACGATAAATAAATTTTGTAGTCATGCCAATCTATTCTACTTTAAATATATAACGATCTAAAAATAGTCTCTTATTTTAATTGTATTAAGTCATTAGAGTTTTGCCTGATGATGCAAATGGAAACCGGTAGCAGAATAAAGAAGAAAAATAAACAAACAAGTACGGCTTATGGTAATGTCAGAGGATCTGCAAAAATATTATGCCTGCTTCGATTTTAATCCGATTATAAGGGTCGAACAACCGTTCAACGTTGATTTTCTAATTTTCTGTCGACA
>WYDF02092498.1:0-10847 GCA_009867245.2 Adranes taylori | reverse complement strand
AGAAATATTAAATAAAAGTTTGCAAACTATTATCAAATTAATTAGTAATCAATAAGTTAAGGAATTTAGGTAATATAGTTTTATTTATTTAAAAATATCCCAATATAATAAGTGGCCAAAGTATACTATAATATGCATTGGACACTCACTATTTCCCCGTAGCTATTCCGCCAGAAATTACATGCAAGTTCGAATAAGTAAACCAAATTGATCTAACTACGAGTCAAAAATAGAACAAGATTACACCAATTACAGCATCCACATAAAAGAGGATATTGACAAAATGGTGGAGAGCCTGATACCAGAAATGCAAATTGCGAGAATATTAAAATAAGGCTGGAAGGCTAAAAAGGAATAGGCCTGATCCAGGGACACTATGGCTTAAACACAATATAGAACCTTACAAAGAAAAGTGAAATCAATAATAACAGCAAAAACAAGAATCCTGGGAAAAATAGATGAATGAAGCAAATCAGGAAAAAAGTTTTTTCTGCAAGTTTCTTAAAAGCTTAGGGAGAGAAAAAGACCCTAATACTCGGATAAAACTGGCGAGAAACATTTGGAACAGCAGTTTTTAACATAATAATCAAACAGATGGTGAGACCGATTTGAACGTGGTTATCAAACCAAGCAAACAAAGCGAGTATCCAAGAAATCCAAAAGGCAATAAACAAACCTAGATCATATAAAAGGACTAAGCGAGGACGCAATCCCAAAAAGAGGTCTTCAACTGTTATTAGCTCAATAATATCATTATATAATGCAACAGTTTCACTACACCACAAAAACCCAATGTCATAACTATATCGGAAAAGGATAAAGACCATTCCATACCAAAGAACAGGAGACATATCTCGTTGCTGGATGAACCCTACAAAATTATATAGCGCCTAATCAAAAATAAGATGCTAGAGGAGAACCGCCAAATCAGTATGGATTTAGGATAAAGGTGGCAGCAACTCATCTAGCGACAGTGCTGGACGAAATGGACGAAATGGTAAGGGAAGTCATCAGAAGAAAAAGATATCCACAAAAGGTAACATGCACGTTGAAATGGCATATAATCGAATATCACTAGATGCGATGGTATACAAGCTAAGAGCAATGGGACTAGAAATAGATTTAGTTGCCATTGGAAAGACATTCAGAGTAAAAGAGAAAAATGAATTATCAGAATGGAGAACAGCATTTTAGGAGTTCCCCTTAAGCTCAATCCTAGACACTTTATTTGCATAAGATTATCCGGAAAAGCGTTAGAAAAATAGAGGGCAGACGATGTAGCTGCAAAAGGCGTACATGGCATCCAACAGACTTGAGGAATTTTAACAAGTTGTATTTTTTCCTCAGTGTAGGTTGTCAACCTCTAACCGCTACTCTCAGCCAGAAGGAATAAGACTAATAATTTTGGACTGATTCTACTCTAGTTTTTGGGTTACTACCTCCTACTTTCAAGGCGGCAATTAATGTGTCTTTCGTCGAATTCTTCATTCTTTATCCATCTTCGAGCCGTTAAACCTGCTTCGTCTGTAATCCCAGACCGGAGTCCTTACTAACAACCGGATCAGCTGTATCCTAGTTTCTAAAGACGTTGTTACTCCTCTCCCTTGTGCTTTCTCATCCTGGCTTGGGACACGGAATGGCAGAGTTCGAAATGATTAAGTTATCTAATCAACTTATTTAATTAATTAATAATAGTTCTATACTTGACTGCCACTCGTCACGCTGCTAATGGGGAGTCCTAGCGATTGTCACAAATGGCACAAACACAAATATCTTATTACAAAATTTTACTATTCTCCAGAAACGTAATTCTCGGACTCCAGGTCCGTTTAACATGATACCGCACGCTGGAACTGTTCTTGATGTTTCAGCGGCTTATTGAAGGCACGGGTAGCTACAAGTACGTGAGTTGCCCAGGTCTTCGTGATCTTGCGGGCAGCTGATATAAACTGATAATTAGTGAAACAGCACTAAGGATTTAACAAAATACGTCTATTGGTCTTCAAAATACAAACAAAGAAGAAATACAAAATTGAATATTAATTAATCAAATGTCAAATTAAATAGTAGCAGATTAATGGCGATTAGCGAATAATGAATCAAATAATAAAGCAATCAATGAATACGAAATATTAGATATAAGCGGTACATGTGAAGGGGTGCAAACGTACTGTGGTATGATAAAAACAACAATTGTGCGGGAAGCATCTAAGAGCGGGGTATAATACAATAGCGGTGGCGGGGGGGGTGGGGGGCGAAGGATCTATATTACCACAATGATTCGGAAAATGATGGTGGCAGGAATTTTACGAAAGGAATCCAGTATAGATCATTCAACACCCCGGAGTTCGTAGCTGTTAAGGTCGTTAGCGTCTGAAACTAACTCCGGCGTTCGTAGGTCTGAATCATATACTTTGGAAGGTTGCACGGAAAAGAGTCTATATATCACTCCATACCCCGACGTTGGTAGGTGTTACGGTCTCCAAGCGTCTAACCCCCAAGTTTGCAGGTTAGAACTATACACTCTAGTGATGTAGGAAATAGGTAAGGTAGAAGGAGAAATAAAGCTATCAAATATGCATGCATACATGCAAATATACATGCAAAAATACGTGCAATAGTACAGTGTCAGGCATATGAAACCGCTTATCAAACGCTTACTTATTCTGAGACTGTAGCACTGCTTAGATCTCGGCTTGGCTGGTCATCGGTTGCTTTGAGTTCATGAATTGAACTCAAATATTCTATACAAACTTTCGCTATTTATAGACGTGAGCCGTCGCACAACTTGGCTTTTTTATACGGGTTAGTGTGTAGCAATCCGCATATCTTTTATTTCCTGATACGAGTCTTCAGTCCTCAAAGTGGAGCCTCTGCAATTTACAAGACAATACAGGCTCTAAAGAGTGCACAGAAGCCAATTGACGAGATGAAGCGACATAATCAAACTATGGAAGCGATTGCGATCAGAACGAAAGGAAACGGATTATTCTTAAAGCCGCACAGAAAAGGTTTCCGTCTATACTTGCGCCCAAATCCAGAAGTCTCACTACCTTAACGTGTGGTTACCAATTCAGATATCAGATTCTGCAAAACAATATTGGTGAATGTTCAAAATGCTTTGGAGGTACTTTGGAAATTCTGATAATTCAAAAATAGCTTCAAATCGCCGATAATAGCAATATGTTTTAAAATGTTTTATTAATTTTTAATTTATTTTGAAATAAATAAGAAAATATATTTTAACATAAATCAGGCCTTGTATAAACATTTATTTAGATAATACAACGAAACAGTTAACGAATAAAATCTACTTTGTTCAGTGCAGCAAGTGTGTTTTATGAAGATAAATGTTTCACGACGATTTAATGTTAGAAGGATATTTCCAGAATCTTTCGTTGTATTAGTCGACCAAACAGGCCCGACTCACTTCTCTTTTGTGTTCTCTTGTGTGTATCGCGCGCTTCCTGCCGTGTGTCGGTATAAAGCATACGCCTGAAACTGGAAAATCTAGTTTCAGTGTGCGTATGCGTTTCTGTGTCTCCATAAAGTTCCAATAAGTGAGTGCAACAGTGAGATCTCGAAGGGAGAACATAAATCAATTGAAATTCCGCAGTAGAGCATCAATAAAATAGTTTTCTGACTATTTTACAAACCTCTTCGAGTTTGTTCTTGTACTTAGTTTTGCTTGCCGTATGTGCTTTCTTATGCCAATTCATACGTGAGTTTTAGTGAGTTAGTTTGTTTAGAAGAGTAGTTTCACATTGTTTCACTATTTGCCAAGGCGAATAAAATAATTAAATTATTAAGAAAATTTAGAAATAAAAACATTCGTTATTTAATATTTCTTTAAAACATATCTTAGACTTTATGTTTGTTGTGTTGAACTGAATTTAGGACAAACCTTGAAAGAATGATTCCGTATCATTAACATGCCATTGATACAGGTTTTAATTCTATTAAAGCTGGATCGTGTTTCTGCTATTATTTTTTTTTGTACTACGCATTAAGACTTATACGACTACGACTCAGGTGGCTCAGTCCCAATTTATTTATGAACCAGACTGGTTAGACTGGTTAGTAATTTAGTTCAAGTTGCTCACTCACTATTGTCCCATCGGCCTCTGCACAGCGTTGCGAAACAACTGCTGTGGATGTTGACCAGAATAACTTGTCGAATCGTCGGTTTATTGTTGCAGATTCTGATGATGATACCATCCAGTAATTGTATTCCATCAGGCCGAAGATGTGAATGTAACGAGAAATGATTTTGAGGAAAAATTGTGATGAGTTATTGAATCGATGTCGTTTAATGAACCGTAATCGTTGTTGCCGAAATAATACCTGAAGAAGCGGCCATGATTGTCCTCAAGGATTACGGAATAGAATCATCCTTTTTCTGGAGTTGGCGGTAACAGAAAGTCACCTGGAACCGTTGGAAGGATGGGAGAACCGGATGATAATGACAAACCTTATGGATGGTCTAGTGGCTGACGGCGGCTTTCTCTTCGTTCCACCGAAGTAGAAGGTTAATAGGGGTGTGAGTTATAAATGTGACGGCAAGAATTAATGTCAAAAATAATAAATGAATATAGAAATCGAAAGCGTCTGCAGAAATAAAGGATGCGTAATATTTAGCTTGATACATGGTTACTTAGATTTCGATTTTATCTGAAAATTGATTAAATTAAAATTGACTGTGGTGCTACTTTGAACAAATCATTCTTAAGACTGCGATAATCGTTCGCTGACCAAAAGATAAATCTGATTGCTTATTTGCAAATTATGATTCCGTGATTCCGAGATGCGCGATGACGCTCGCTGCAGTAACGAATATCCCAATTCGAAATTGCGACACCCCGATGTTAGGCTGTGTGGACATTTTATTTGCAAATTTTGGCAATGATAGATTCCTTACTTATTGTATGTAGCAGTACTAGAATCAACCAATAAGAATCGGTCGTTATAACGTTTGTTACAGAATTTATCTTATTAAAACAGGATCGAGGTTATCGAGGCAATAACAATGTAACATAATTTGGTTTAATGTTCTTAATATTTATAACTTCATGTATATGACTCGATTTGTGATTTTAACTTACTGACAATGTATTGCTTCTATTTATAGTTCAAGATTTTTTTAGATGATTCCATTATCATCTTCCATTATTAGAATAGCAATAGAAAATAACGGACTAAAGAAATTTGATTTCTGATATTAATTGGTTCTTCTGATTGGAGTTTTGTTTTTCTTCAGCTACTTCAGGACATCGGTAGAATTGAATAGTTGAATGATGAAGGGTTAGCGAAGATATTGTTGGTGGTTCTAGCTGGTCAGCATGACAAAGATATGAAATACGTAGTTTCTAGTGTGCGATGAATTGTTGTTTTTGACGGGAGAAACTGCGTAGTAAATATTTATTCGCTGTCGCCGAAGTAATAGCGGAATAAGCGTCGGTGATGTTCTTCGCGAGTTAACTTGTAGACCGATCCCTTACCTGGTGTAGGGCACAATGGCACATCGCCTGTAACTGTGGGTGATAGTGGTGCATCTGGGGGTGTTGTAGAATCTTCTTGTTGTTTTGGTGGAGTGGATGGAAGGGGTACGCATACTCTCAGGTGTCTTGTCTCTGTTATCTCCGTTGATCTGATGGGTGTCCCTTTTCTTGGTCTTCCTTTTCTTCTGAGGTTGTGCTTCTCGATTTCGCATTGCAAATGTAGATACAAGGAAAGGTTATGAAATATCGAAATGAGTGAGAGAGAAGAAGTGAAGATTAGATGATGATAAGAGTTCGAAAGGTTCTACCGTAAATTAAATAATGAATATTTTATATACCCTGATCCCTGGCCTGATGTTATAAAAAGTTTCCTATTGACTGGATTTGAATTTGAATTAATAGCGAAATTATAATAAACAAAATAAAAGCGGTACATATGAAATAATACAACGGTATGCTTATAATTAAAAGCGGTGCATATAAAGCGATATAAAAGTGCAGTGATCAAATAATAGCCATACGGGAAGCATGTAATGAAGCAGTTTATGAAATAACGGGGCGAAGAGGAAACAAATCCAAAATATCCTGGTACAAACGAAAGGCATATTAGGAATATTGAAATTCACTAAAGCGGCGTAACATCTTGTAATACGTTGATGTAACTGTTGCGGAGTGATTAATATTAGCATAAACCGAAATCATAACCCAAGTAATGTCTCGTAATACGTTAACGTGACCGTAGGGTGCAAGTCAAAACTATACACTCTAATGTAGGGACATAAGGAATTATTAAAGACGCTCAGCACCTCATAATACGTTGATGTTGCTATTGTGCTTGTGCAGTGACGAAGGCCGACATATGCAAGAATTAAACACCCCAATGGAACATCCACTGTAATACAAGTAACACTCCGTAATACGCTGATGTTACGATGGTGTAGTGCTCAACACTAGAACAAGCTAACATTACACACTCCAGTGAATGGTTCGAAGAGGAATCAGTATGTAGCGTCTCGTAATCCGTCGACAGGAAGCAGGCAGGCAGAAACAAGTGAAGATATTCATTACACATGCAATTAATAATACATTATATGGTAGCTTAGAGCGCTTATGACCCGTGTTTTAATCGCTCGGCTTCTGGTGTAATTGCTGTCGATTCTGCAGCTTGCTGCTGGTAGATACGGCTGTTGGCTGTGGGCTGTCGCTTGGAGCTCTTGAGATCAGGAATTCTCAGGAACTGACTTTATATACAAAAAATCGTGCTATTTATAGGCATGAGCCTCACTCAAATTTTCTGTCCGTTGTGCGGGCCGAACAACAGTATCAGAAAATCATGTGTAACAACAAGCTATCAGTGTATCGTTAATATCAGTGTATCGTGTATGTACGTTTCTATACCGCTATTCTCACTCTTTCAATAAAAACAATAATACGTCATACAATCGTAGAATGCACGCACACACCTATGCAATCATATTGGCGCCGTAATTCTATCTCTGCCTAACCCACACGGAATTATACGTTCACACAAAGCAGTATTATTGGCTTAGATACTATGTTTTAAATCAATATCTAAATCATGTTCTTTTATCATTTAATATGAAAATACTTTTCTAAATGTCAGCGATAAGAAATTAAATTCTTATTTACTTATTCTAATCTTCATAAATATGGATTGGTTATTAATAAATAACTATTATTCATTTACATATAATAATAATTCTCAGCTATTAAGATACATTAACTGCATTTCTAACTTGATTTAATAGGGTTACCAAATCGCAACCGTAAAATTAATTTACTTAGTAAGCTTAAGAGACTTTTCACTGTATGGAAACGTGCAACGTTACACATGTTTTGGATCTTGGCATGAATAAAACCATTTTTATCACTTTAGCTAAATGTTTTTTAAAACCGAGACCTTCACGAGTATATTTTTTAAGTAACAATTCTTAAATCTAATTACGTAATTATTGTGTCCACTGATCAAAATTAATTGAAGTACTTATACTCTGTTCGTGACTAATAAACTGAATGTGAACTGATTGAGGATAAGACCGAAAATGTATATAATTTGAAGGAATAAAAATTTTATTCAATTTAACTTTGACAATTTAAAATGCACAAAACCACATGTGAATCATCTTTTAAATGCAGCAAAGTAAAATCGATGAAAGCGATAAGTTCTCTCAATTCTTTAAGGCTAGGAGTTGGAAACTTGTCTTTCGCTTCCTTATGACCGCAAAGCATACTATATCTGATATCAAAAGTGAATTAACATTTTCCACTCCGCGCAAAGTTGTGCAAAACTTTTAAAACAACTTTTAAACAACTAAGTTTACCTTAGGTTATTTATTGAAGCGTAAAGAAAATATTTAAAATTTTCTAAATGCGTGTTGGAATGAAAATAATTTTATTAATACGAATAGAATTAGTCATATTTGTCATAAGGATGTTTTGAGATGATATATATCGTAAAATCTTACGTATATCTTGTTTTAGTTTTCTATAATTTGATCAGAATTTGCTAGGAAATATAATTATAGTAAATCAGGATTCTAGTATTTTTTTTTTCAGGTAACCCTCATACCGCTTTTATGTAACACGTTGCTCTTGCATCAGATTCAGCGTTAGATCTTATTTCCACCTTTTTTCATTCTGGGTTTATATTTTTGTATATATGTAGGAAACACAAGTAAATACGCAATAACAGTAGTATAAAGATATTTATTTCAATTTGTAATTATAAAATGAATAGCGACTCTAATCGCGATTTTAATTGACTTACATTTATTGTAATTTGAAGCTAGTTATAATTCAACAGATTGTTAGGTTGTTCCATTCCATATTTCATCAAAACGTAAAAATATAATAAAACCAAATGATACAAGATTATAGTCCATAGTTTTTTGGCACTTTGTCGTGTCAAAGCTCATAGCTTTGGCAAGTTTTCTTAGTGTGTTAAACTTTCAAGCAGCTCCCGTATTTTATTTAATAAGCATGTAGTGCAAAATTTATTTCGTGTCTGTTTTGTCTGTTTGCTGTGAAATCCTTGAAGTTTTCTAATTTTTATTGTTGTCATTTCTTATGTCTATGTCATTTCTTTGTAGGTCGAATTGATTTGCTATAATAGTCCTTTGATCCTGAGGGTGTCTATGAACGAAAATTCTCCCACGACTCGTAAATATTCAAAAACACCGATACTGATGCAATACCAAGGTCTGTTTATTCTTTAAAATGCTGAATTCATCCAACCATTGGATAGGGTCGAAGTTGTGAGCTCTATCGAAGTGTGGTATGTCTTGAAGAAAAACTAAAGCCGTGCTGATTGAATGGATGGCTTTTAATGAGGTAGACGGTTACGGTTTATGAATGTATATTGCTGCGTGATAAAAGTGGTTGCGTGCAACCTCACTCGCTGTCGCCAAAATAATACCTAAAGGAAGCGATGGCGCTCTTCACAGATTATTGGATAGAACCATCCTTTTCTTGGTAGTAACGGAAAGTCACTTGGAGCTGTTGGGAGGTTCGACGAATGGGGTATTGAAGACGAAGCTTCTAATTGACTTGGGTGGATGGATCTACAACAAGGTGAGGTGTCTGCGGACGACAATGTTTAATGGTTCCTTTTGGAGTTGATCCCCGTCTTGGTCGCATCAAAGTAAAACGAAATTGGTGGTGGGAGTTACAAATATAAGTGCACAAATTAATGTGAAAAAGAATAAATATAGATAATAAGTTGAACGAAACTGCAGAAATTATGGGTTGAACTGATCCTGTAATAACTAGTGATTGTTTTTGATTGCTAACTATCTGATTATTACTGACTGATTCGATTATTGGTTACTGATACGCTACTTTGAAAAACTCGCCTTTAATGTTAGCGTGGCAAGTTAATCGCTGGCGGAGAAAGGTTCAGAAAATTCCAAAATTGAGACTTCGAGAGGAGCGACAACTTAGTCGCTGGCAAGAACGACGGTAGGAGAAAGTAAGAGAATCATTTAACGGGTAAACATGTAATTAGTACAACTAAAGTAAGTCTAGGAAGATCAGTCACCTTGACTCCAGAACAAGAATCGGAAATACTTGAGTACATTTAGGATACTTGGTGGCAAAGATTGATTATACAGTTTATTGAAGCGCAATCCCACTGCATCATTCCGCAAACCGGAGGTAATTTCTAACATTTAATAAAATCGAGGTCACAATATTCTACGATAACTTGTCAATCGAACTTGGATAGTATGGGTTTGGATGATATCAAATATTTAACGTTGCTGGGACGTTAAATATTTGCATAACCCATACGGGCATAACGCAAGTGCATGTTCCAAGCAAAATTTAGGCTGTGAAAGGTAAAAAACGAGTAAGGGCGATCACAAGGGGGAGAAAGGGAAATTAGTGGATCTGAAATTTACGTAGCTCCCATGTTAATATACGGCCGTTAAAAAATTGCCGAAAGTCTCATAAGAGAATGCCCAGAAACTACCATTTGTAAATGTTCCAAAAACGGGGCGATTACTGAAGATCTATTTGTGGACTGGCTACATCATTTTGTTCATAATGTTAAATGTTTCAAAGAGCAGAGAATTTTACTCATTGTGGATAATCATTCCAGTTACAGCAATACAGCAGCTTACAAATTTTGCAGAGGAAACGGAATTTCAGTTGTTACAATTTCCCCGTATACATCTCATAAACTCCAAACATTGGATATAACTTTTTTCGGACTTTTGAAATCTGCATATAATCAGGAATGTGATAATGTAATGAGAACAAAAAATTACGAATTACGAAGCTGCGTTATAGAAAGCATACTATCGAGTGGCAACGAAAGAAAAAGCTGCTGCTAGAAAAAACTGGAATTACGGCTAGAAGTTATATTTGAAGAAGAGTTTGAAACCAACAGAAGAAGTAGTGATTCCTATAGTTGATGCGGATAATGATACAGTTGGTAAAGCAACCATTTCAATTGCCGGGTCATCAAAACGTACGAAACTTACAAGTGAAGTGAAAAATCATTCAATAAAGGAAAAGGTGAAGAAAAAAAAATGGGCACAATCCCTGGTTTATCAGGATCTAAACCAGTGTTGGCGACTATTTTTGAGAAGTGGGTCAAATTTTCTTCATTATTATTTTTAGTACTAGCTCGTGGGTCACTGGTGTTACTTGTGACCCACGAGTAACACCAGTGACGTTACTTGTCAGCCAGTGGTGTTACTTGAAAAGGGGGAGGACAGGATGGTTAAGATTACTTTTTTTAGTTCTCACTTTTAAAATCTTCTAAGAAGTTTACGTTTCATCGTCTATCAAAAACAAAACATGTCAATAAAAAAATAAAAAAGTCAT
>WYDF02092487.1:0-10848 GCA_009867245.2 Adranes taylori | reverse complement strand
AATATACCTTAATAGCAGAAATGGCCATCCACCCAAAATGTTCATCGGAATTTTTTCTACCTTTGTAGTCTCTCATACATGATTCTCAATTTTCGATGATTACCTGCTTATTTTAAAAATAGATATTTCTAGTTTTCAAAATTAAACAACTATTATAATTAATTTCTGGTTGTGACATTGCAACGATATCTATTCTCCCAATATATTTATTATCAAAATGTAAAATCTAGAAGAACTGGAATATTAACAGCATTATCAAATCGAATTGGAGATGTTGCTTTATTAATATGCATTTCCTGAATAATAAATTATGACACCATGAACAAGTTAATATTAAAAACTTGCAACAATAACTTTTAATTTATTGTGTAGTTTAAGAGCGCGATTTCATAATTTGATATCTACTACGGACCTGAAATGATTTCCCGCGGACTTTTTCCAACTTTAATGTACGCTCTTAGCTAAGTTTTTTTTGGGCCAGTTGGTCTCGTTGTTGTGCTTCTTGTGCCCACGATATTCTTTACATTTTGCGCTAGGAGTACATTTCAAATATGTGTCTAATTTAAACATTCCTATTCTTTTCCACAAAACGTGATTCTTATTATTTTTAACTTTAACATATTTATTTTTAAGTTCTTTCGTATATATGTTACCAGAGTTGTAGGAAATCAAGGAGTTAATGTATAGAGTTATTATTAAGTATCACGCTTTTTTTACCTAATTTTAATCTGTGTTACTAATAATGAGTTATTGCAGTATATCTCATTAGATTAGGGTGATCTAGAGTGTGCTCTAAATCAATTCAATTAATTTTTATTTAATTAATTTTTCTTAAATTACATACTCAAATAAGGAAGAGCATATTCTTAACTTAAACCAGTTCTAATTTAACGTCAAAGAATTAAGTAATTATTGAAGTTCAACTTCTTGTTTAATACAATTCAATTATTGATTCTAACATTCTTCCAAGCTACCGTCATTGCCGCAGATTTTTATTATTCATTCTCTCAATTGTTCATGGTCCATTGAACCTTTCATTAGTAGAATCAGTACCTCGGGTCGGTGCAACGAAGAGAACTGAGAAGGACTCAAACCGTCCGACTCTACAGGGACGGACGGTTTGAAAAGGACAAACGCTATCGTGGAAGAAACAAACGGCTCACAGGGAAAGAGACCAGTGGTTGGTAAGGAACAAGATTTCAATAATCCACATCAATAGCTGGAAGTGTAGTATTAGAAGTTTATTTAGAACTTACAACTCCAAAATATTATTTTAAATTAGGGTACGACTGATTACGTATCGGGTATATCTTTTTTAAAGGCTTATAAAATAAAACTAGTCTGCGACTGACTTCGCTCAGGTACATATACAAAAGTTTTTAGAATTTACAACTCTAAAACATAAGAATTATACCAAGGATGTTCATCCAAGGATAAACATATGTCATCCACTTTCTTTGGTTTGTACAGTGCCCAGCACTTTGACCGGTATAGGAACACTGCAAAAAGCCCAAACACTCTATCGGATATATTTTGATATACCCGGTGATTGATTTGATGTCTTTTTTCCATAATCGTTAACTTTGATGTTATACTTTTTGATTGCATTTCTTAATCTTAACGAAATATAAAACAGTTGGTAACCTAAAATTATTTGAATATTTGAATCATTTAAACCGAAGATGAAATTGATAAGAGCTTAATATTGGTATACCTAATAATAATTATAAACTTATCATACTGAACATATCTAAGCGTTAGAACGGTAGAGAACAAACTAAATAGATAAATATCTCCCGAAGCCGATTTAATTAACGGAACATTCTTGAAATGCTAGTGAATCTACAAGGATGAATGGATAAATTATAATTCAGCCGATTCTAAGTGTTTGTATATTTCATATATGAAAAACAATTGAGTCATTAAAGCCTATATTTAGTTGGCAATCAAATATTTTATTGTTATTTTACAAATAAAATTATTTACATACATTTGTTATTTTAAATTCGATATATAAAATACGTACTTAAATCATAAAATAAATAAGTACAACATATTATGAAAGACTATTTGAAAGAAAAATCACAGTTATATCATCCTAGCTTGGCATAATTTACAAGTAGGTGATAATAGGTAATTAAAATGCCTATGCTAAAACGATATTTGAAAAACAAGGTTTACACCAAATAAGTGGCAAGAATGTTCCAAGGGTCAGGAATTATAGAGGAAAATGCTTAATTCAGTCCTAGATAGGGTTCTGCTTATTTAGTTAAACATCAGGTTCGAGCAGTACCCCAAAAAATTACATACATGGACTTCTTATAATATTTTATAATCAAACTACGCGTCAAAATCAACAGGTAGACCATTCATCAATCAACGGTGCATTAATCATATCGAGAAATCCAAATCAAGAGCCAAGTCGGAAACTAACACACTTAAATTATTAGCAGCCTATAACTTAACTCCCAATATTCAATTGTCCGAAACAAAATTAGTTCTGCTAGACATTGTATGCAAGAAGGAAATACAAAAATAGAGATCAAATCAGATCAATAGAGAATTACGGATACAGGTCAAATCTAAAGGTCTGGTTGCTGTGCTTAGGGCATACTATGCAGAAAAAAACATAGAAATTAAAAATCTGTGCCGATAACGAAATCCTAAGCAACATCTGTGACTACATGGAACAACTTCAAGTCCCTTCAAAGCATTCAGTCATATGATCCCAGACAGTAAATTATTAACAAAGAGAGCTTATATATGAGATATAAACTCTCTTTAATGCTATAACGAATGCCTAATCAAGATAACAAAGATCGGAAACTATAAACGCGAACCATCAATACTAGGAATGAACAAGTTAGTAAAAAGGAGCTAGTAAAGATCAAAGGAATCCCCTGTCTCTGATTTCAAGTAACCATTGTGTTCGAATAAGTCTCGAAGTAAGCGTAACTGAGATCTTGAATAAAATTTATTAAGGAATCTGGGATAAGGACGGGGAATCAATGAACCAAATCTACCTGCATTCAATTAAATTATAAAAGTTCTCAAAACGCATGTAAAATCTGTTGTATAATTGCCCTGATATCACAGCAAAGCAATGCGGCAAGTAATAATCGAATGCATAAAATTCTAAATAACCAGAAAAAGCTTTCTTGATACCTAGTTTTGGAACCCGGGAATAAATTCTAAACTTAGGACAAACATATGAAGCCAGTTCCTAACGATGTGGGTATTTGGGTTATCTTCCCACGCAATCTAGTGGTTTGACAAATGTTTGGCTATGCAAAACATTTGGATAATGTTACAAGTAGAGAGACCTTAATCACCAGAGGCTTTCAGTTAAAAATGATGAGCGAAGGACAAATGGGACAAATGATGCCGCTGGTACTTGTGTGATTATAAGTAATTTCCTTATTACTCTTACATGAGAAAGAGTAAATACCGGCGCACAATCTAATGTTGCCTTCACCGTATTTAGTATGCTGCGAAATATTGACACCAAATAAGACTATTTCATTTTTTCAAATCAATAACCGACCATTCCACGCTAAACGAAGTTTTAATATGTTCCATGCAACTGCCACCTTATTCAGGTTTTTATATTCCGAAATGTTCGGCTTTCAGATATTAGGTAATTGTAAAAATTCCAATATCAGTTGGCTGGTCCTCTGCATTTTAAAAATTGACTGTTTAGAAATAATGCAAAAAACATTTGTTTCTTATTATTTCTGAAATGTACTTTAATATATTAGTAATAATAATTATTATTACTAAAATATTAAATTAATATTTTAGAAATAATAATACGCAAATAATCACAGTGTACCTATAATTATGCGCTACCACTTATATTATCTCAATTGACTAATGATGTAATTCTTATGTGACGACTGAAACGACTATCGCCGCGTTGTATAGCCGCGCGACTCAAGTCGTTTGTTCAACTTCCTACATGACGGCTCGAGCGGCGTAATACTTTTATGACATTGTTCCCATGAAAGTCAAGGCAAGGAGATACAGAATGTATTTTTCTTTCAGTTCCTACTTAACCCTTCACTGCAGGATTTTTAAATCGAAATGAAAAAAATGTAAAAAAGTCGGTTTTTGCATTTTATTTAAGGGAAAAATATTTTAAAAAATAGTACAATGTTATACATAATTTTTGTATTGTATCTTGTATGATACATTGTGTGTATATGCTAACATTTAATTAAGATGGAAAGATTTGAAGCAATTATTCTTTTTGTTTAGACATAAATCTATTTTTCCGTATTTTCACATTGTATGTATGACAAGTGGCTACAGGATGGTAATTTGCATCTAGGCCTGACTTTTGTTACTACTAAGAGGTGGAAAATACCATCCATTCTGACATCCTTTGGTGGAATATGCACTGTAGATCCTTCCTTCTTTTTGGACATTAGCTGGTGCTCCACACATTCACTTAATGTTCTTCCTTGCTTTCTCTTATATTGTAAAGAGCCCTCTCTACATATGCATAGAGCCAGCTTTGATCTAAACTCTAAACTGAGATCTAAACTGAGAAAGATAACACTATTCCTCCAGTGTGTATTCCTCCATTGATTCTTCTTACCTCTGGCACTCTCTTGTACAAAAGGCAAGCATATGCTAGAACCATATCTAATATGTGATAGAATATACGAAAATATCATTTCTTACTTCTAATTAGTATTTTACATCTGCCCATTATGCTATCAAGCAAATCGACCCCTCCCATGTGCTTATTGTATTCTTTCACAACATATGGGCAAGGTATATCAACTTTTTCTTTCTTAAATTTGCCATATCTTTTTATCGTACCACAAGGATTCTTACCTGCAAAATTGGAAACAAAAGTGACAGTTTTGTTGTCCTTCCATGCTAATGTAGAAATTTCTACTTCATCAAAGTCACTCACGTATTCAACACTATCCTCTCTTTGTTCTTTATTCATGTCTGATATTGAGTTATCTGATGATAGCTTACAGTCCACAATTCGATTTCTTCGTATCGTACCTACACATAATATTCCTTGTTGACATAAATAAGAAACCAGTGGAACTGTGCTGTAATAATTGTCGAAATATAGGCGATAATTCTTTCAACGGTAAATATTTCGGCAAAGCCTTATGACAACGTTTTCTGCCGCACTCAAATCTGGTTCATTTTGCAGAATAATATTTTCTTTTCCAGAATATAATTCAATATTATATAACCTCAAAACCTGGTATTTCACTAATTACAAAGTATTTAAAACTCTATTTGTGTGGTTTAAGAGGTAAGTACTGCTTGAGGAAATGACAAGACTTGCAGGAACACAGTTGTTCATTTCATCCACCGGGAGACATCTTTCGTGCGGAAATAAGAAAATCTGTTTATTTCAACAAGCAAAGGTCTGATTCTATGTAACCTGTCATGGTTAGTATCATTCACTAGCACCGTTGTCTCATTGTCATTGAAGTCGAGACATTGCCGTATCTTCCCAAATTTATTTAGACTCATACCATTTCTAATAATTTCATTCCCAGTAACTGGAGTCCAATAGGATCTGATATTTGGTGCATGTACCAAAGATATTATAATGCAAATTCCAATATAGTTTCTTACTTCATCATTGGTCAACATTGCCCGTTTGTTAGAATCTTTCTGAATAAGTTTGTACTGTTCGACAATATTAGAAATTATATCTGGAGTGAAAAAGTAGTTGAAAAAGGTGTAACTCAACTCTAAAATGGATGAAGGTAATTTATCATCTCCCAAAAACTCGCCATTTACTCTTTATTGAACTCTAAATGTTTTTTTCCACATTACTTTATACTTGGATGGTTTCTTAGAAAGTACTGAAACGGGATCATTTCTCTTTGCAGAAGATTCTTCTGAATCATCATTTTCAGTTACAGTAGTATTGCCTTTCACTTCTACTTCTACACTGTCTGTTCCTGGTACTTCAGCATTATCCTTATTTGTTTCTGATAATCCATCTTCTTCTATTTCAGAGATATAACTAGGATCACATAGGCTATCGTCATCATCTTCTTCAAAATCGTCTTCACTTTCAAGTCCATTTATCACTATGTATTCAACTTCCTTATCAATTTCGCTTGCAGTTAAGTGGGGCGTTTCCAACTCATTCTGTCACAGAAAGAAGAATTTACAATGTAATTGACAACATCATATAAGCATCACGCTTAAAAATGTTTTAAACAATTTCCAAAACAAACTGGCACACAATTATTTGAAATATGACCGTTTACACAATGTATCAAATATGATACAATTAAAAAAGCACGCATTATATAAATATAAATTATATTCTACGAATTATGTTATATAAATATATGAAAATACATACCTGTTTTTATAGGTCAATAATATTTGAATAATAATAATCGCAAAACACAGACAGCAAGTAAACACGTTGTGCTACTTCGAATAGTGTATGCAACACAGAAAACAAACAACTGCAATTACATTGCGTTGAAATCTAACAAAAATATTTTGCACTGGGTATATTCTTCATACTGTATCATACATGATACACTATGAAATATACAAAAAGCATATTCACTTCTTAGTACATATCGGTTTGGTTTTTGTATCAGATATGATACACTATGCAGTGAAGGGTTAAACAAACATCACGATAAATACATCTCTGTTGATATCTTATTTCTTTGAAGAGGAAGAGTAAGAGGAAGCAGAAGAATTTTCACTAACTGCGTTTAGTGGAACTGAACCAAATCAGACCAAAGTCGACATATTTCCGTGCGCTTACATTGTTAACGCTGTCTAAATCTTTACATGCAACAACGGCGAGCGCAATAGAACGCTAGCCTGCACGCACAAATGCGTGCTTCTCTCTATGGTTTACAGTAGTAATGAACGATTTGTAGCGATGACACGTATGTTCGCAGCTTTCTAGTAAAGAAATTACTTACGTGCTTCTTAGCGCGACAATATGTATAATACATGCATATGTTATTTATGGGGATCAGGTAGGCGGGAAAAAAAAGTTATGTTAAAAAAAATTATAACTATTGTAGTTATAGAGAATATTAATGTTTAATGCAATTTTCAAATATTGAGTCAAAGCATGCCCTGGCCGTTCCGAAGGTGCGGACAAAGCCGTAGGAAAATATGGGGACTAGAAACTATCAATGTCAAAGCGTCAAAAATTGATCGGATGGTATATGTGTCAATATCGCTCAGACACTTATGATACCTTATTAGTACAATGTATCTGTGCGAAGCCGGGGCGGGTCGCTAGTTAATATTTATATTACACGTCTTATATCCACATTTTCATTGACTAATTTATTATTTATTGTGTTTTCCTGTGTTATTGTAGTTTGGAGTAGACAATATTCTCAATGAAAGTGATCTGACCTCCAAAAATTATTTCTTTATTTTGCATATGACAAAACAAATGAGCTATCCGGATTTCGAGACTCCTTTGAATCTCCTCATTCAAGCATGCATTTATTGAAAAGTTAACACAAATAAGAAAAGTCTAGTTAGACTTTTCCAATTAAGAATTTTCAGACTTTTCTTATTTGTGTTAGCAGTTGAATAAATTCGTGCTTGAATAAGGAAATTCTTAGAATCTCGAAATCCGGATAGCACATTTGTTTTGTCAAATACAAAATAAACAAATAACTTTTATAGATTAGATCACTTTCGTTTTATTGAGTATTATTTATTATTTCTATGTATATTACAATATTTGTTAGAGAATGAATTGATTACAATATCTACACTGGTATTATTGCAAATGTAACATTTATTCTTTCAAAGAAAAATAAACCTGAATGAGAAGTTTTGTTTATTATAGTGCATATTAACAAAATCGAAAGCATAAAAAATTATGTTTATTATACATATAAATAAATTATATATGTTACAGAATTGTTTTGGTCACGTTATATTGATGCTATATTTTAGGCATTAACAAATGTCAGAAATGTATAAGTATATTAAAATATTGTACATATCACGCAAACGAAAGTGTTAGGCCTAGGGCCCATTTGCAATTTTCGATTTTGCAATAGTTGGGTTGCTTGTTTATCTACTATGGATTACTATTTATGTACGCCCACATGTAACTGAAATCGATTAGCAACAAAACGATTTGTGTTTCAACTCAAATTCTTTAGTTTCCAGTCGATTTGTAAAGCATTTCATCGATTGGTGGTGGGCACACTTGCAATCAAACTTTTCTAGTACCAGATTATGTTTCATCAGTTTGTTTCTTTTTTGTTTATTCAGTTAGCATTTGGTTATAGGACATAAACCGTTTAAATAATTTGTTTTTGTCAGAATGCAAGTACCTAAATGACTTGACTATTATTCATAAGATTTTTCATCATGCTTATTCATTAACAAAGATGAACGTTTTTACATAAAATAAATATTATAATCGCAATTACATTTGCCACTTGAATACATTTGCCGGAATGAATGTGTTCAAGAAGTTCGTCTACCTCATTCGGTAATATTTGACAAATTTTACAAGGCAACATCTTAAATATCTGCTTACAAACTGTCATAGGATCAAGCCAAAAAGGATTTTTTGTCTTTCTTCCCCTCTCCTGAACTCTGAAGTAAGAAAGCTAGCTCCCTCTAACTTCCATCACTCAACTGCATGTAGGTTGCATTTCTATATAAGCGCCTACTTAAGAACTGAACTGTTTTGTTGCACATGTGTGTCTAACACAACGCATTTGTGACTAAACTATCCTAGAATAAAAAATTGCATTTGTGCCACAGGCTTTACTCTAAACTACCAGTCGCGCGATCATACGACTATACTGCTCTTGCAAGCAGTCCAGCTAAGCGACTGAAGGTGTAATTCTTATGCGATGATTGAAATGACCATAGCCGCGCTTACATGTAAATAAATTATATAAATATTAGCAAAACGTATTTTTTTTAAATAGGGTTAAACCGTGTACTTTAACCATTTACAGTTTCGAGCGCAGACCCTTTAGAATTTCTTTTATTGCATAAGTTTGATCAAAAACCAATAGTGTACCATTGTATGTTTACAAAATATGTCCATATGTTACACTTTCCACGTTGATTACAATATTAGCGTATGATTAGCGGCAAAAAAATTAACGTTTTTTTTTGCCGTGAAACGAAAATTTTAAAAACTTCAAAACTCATAAACTAAAAGTAGAAACATTTCAATGAGCATTTTTGGAAACGCCATAACATTCTCTTTTTAACTATGCGCCGCGCGTCCATTCCACATTTTTCCATATAGTCGAAAAAAAATTTCAATCAAAGCCATGTAAAATGCGTGTTCTCCAGTTTTCCCCTATTTTCGCCCTTTACTACAATTTCGTAAAACACTGCCGCCGTATACCATAGCCGTACTCAAATCCTATCTAACGGCCTAACGTATGTACGTTGTTATAGAGTCGAGAAAAAGGTACAATAGATGGACCTTGCAGAATCACAATTTTTCACATTTTTCTTCTTTGTCGATTTCTAATTATTTTATTTTTCTCCCCAAATGAATTTAATTTTGTAATTTTTTTCAAATTTCCATCATTTCATTGAAATTGAAAATTTCAAGAAATTCACTGTTACATATTTCCTTGCAACTACCCATCTGTTGTTTTTACAACTACGCATCTGTTCTCATTTTTTTTTTTAGATAGAAAGTGTAGAATTTGAAATCATCTATTCCCTACACTCCATATTTTTAATCTTGTCGAGCAAAGCGTCAAATTATTTTAAATACCCAAAATAGCACAACTTCAGTTACCTATAATTGACGGGCTGCACGCTTTTACGTTTTAAGGTATTAAAATATTATTTACTTTAACATAACATATGTTATATTTTAATATAAAGCCCTCTTACCAGTACGGTTCAAGCTTTCTTAGCCGTACAGTAATGAGACGACTACAGTCGCTTGGCTGGACTGCTTGCAAGACCAGTATTGTCGTATCTGCGGCGTCCCTCGCTTTCACGAGAACAATGTTATAAAAGTGTTGCGCCGCTCGAGCCGTCTTGTAGCAAGTTGAACAAACGATTGGAGTCGGGCGGCTCTAAACGCGCGGCTACAATTGTTTCAGATTGCAAACACCATATCGGATTAGCGAAGTATCTGAAAGCCATGTCGAATGCATACGTGGTACGGTTGGTGTTATTAATTCGTATTATTTTACCTACAATGGACAGGAACATTACGCATAACGAATGTCCGCCGAAGTTAACCAATGAGCCCGGATGACGAATGTTAGCCAAATACGTATATCGTCTAGAACCGTTTTACAAAGAATGATAAATATAAACATATGATAAATATCTAAGCATGAAAAATCAACAAATTTAACTCGCCCATCTACCTACACGTTCATGGAAATAAACCAATCAAATACTCTTAAATAAAGTTAAGGTAACGAAACGAGCAAGAATAGTAGCAGAAAAATTGCTTGGCATATTGCAAAATGTAATTGGTTACATGTTTCTATGTACGAAATGGTATTTGGGAAAACAGCATTAGATAAATCACGTTAAATTGCTTGAAATTGAACACATTACTGAGAAGAAAAATATATGGTTCGATTACATTGACATAACATTTTCATAACTCTTAATCTAACAGTAAAAATAATAAAAATTCCCTTTTCAATTCTTCTTCTTTTTTCATTTTTTTTTCGAATAGGGTTTCAGAGGACGAGGGAGTTCAACATCACCTTTCATACATCTTTACACACATTTCCCACATATGATCCTAAGGACCATATTTTATCTTTCCCTATCGCATTACCACCAGATTGTCCTCTGTTAAAACCTCTTCTAAATATGACATATATATGTATATATTTA
>WYDF02092476.1:0-10848 GCA_009867245.2 Adranes taylori | reverse complement strand
TATATAAGTATACGCGCGAAATTTGCTTGTTTCAAAAGTATATTCTATCGGCATACGGACTAGCGAACTATTCTCTCGCAAATTCGTTGATGTTGTCAGATATAGTATTTTACTTGTTGTGTGTTCTAACGCCTTTCTGCAGACGCAGATTATGTATATCGCTTCTTTCACATAAGGGCTGAAAGCGTTGCATATATACGTCGCAGCTTGTTTTATATACTATTGTTTTCAAATATTAGCAATGCACCGTGACGTTGCCATGGTCCCCGGCTTAGAAGGAAGTCCTTTCAACAGGAAATTCTGAAACTTCATCAATTGGCAGCGGACATAGCATTCGGGCACCGCGCGTTTGATAATCGACGTAGGAGTTCTCAAGCAAGCTGCGCGTGGGACACAGTCCAGCCCATGGTGTAACTCTAATACTCGACCCAGCTTCCATTGAAGTGGCGGTTAATTTCTGTCACGTACGATAACTAAATTATGGAGCTTAATTTTCGGACCCATAGTTCTTGCCCCTTTGCTCCTCGTCTGCGGCTCAATGATGCGCTCTCGACTCCATCTGGACCAAAAGGCCTACAGACGACGTTGAATTGCATTATATCGATCGAGCCTGTTAAAAGGAATGTTTTGTAGGGTTGCTTCAGGTAAACTGGTTAAGGGTCTGCCAATAAGGAAATGTGCTGGGGTTAGCGGGAATAAATCTCCAGGTTCTGCACAGAGAGGAGCCAATGGCTGGGAATTAACGTATGCCTCTATCTGTGTCAGTACGGTTAGTCGCTCTTCATAGTTTAATTTTTGAGTTCCCACGGCTAGGAGTAGATGGTGCTTAATACTCTTTACCCCAGACTTCCAGAGTCGTCCAAAATGTGTAGATCGCGGTGGGATAAAAACGCACCGGAAACCCTTACTGCGCATGTCATTTGATATAGCATCGTGGTGTGAAGAGTCTTGCAATAAAGCCCCTAATTTCTTAAAGTGAGAATGGGCTCCCAAAGAATTGATCGCTTGATGTTTTTCCCACATTCGTAGTGCGAGAGTGAAAGTCGACCTCCAACTATGAAGATACCATCCGCATCCGAGAATGGGTTTAGATTATTTATATTTTTCTTGAAATCTATATTACCTTTCGCTTGCAACTGCCTTTGTTCCGTCGGCAAACCTTCTTGTTGAACCAAACGTATAAGGATAACTAGTGAACCTTTTAATTCCGCTGGAATAAGCCTACCGTGTTTGCGCTCAATATTAAGTCTATGAAGAGATGAACACCGTTTAAATATTTAGTTGTGAGTGTAAGTGTTAGAATATTACTTGATTGTACCTTCTCCTTGGGCACCATCATCTCTGGTTTAACCTGTCTAGTCGAAGGCCATTCGGACGGTACCATTGCAAGCTGATGGTTTCATGATGGACCTGACCACCATAAATTATTGTGCAACAACTGATTTGCATGCAAACCTCGTAAGACTAAATCTGCGGCCTTATCATGAGTAGGCACATGTTGCTACTGATTTGAAGAACTCAGCTCTTGAATATTCGCAACTCTATGCGCTACGAAAGTTTTCCAACGTGAGAAATCCGCTCTTATTTCCTCGTGAGAGAACCAATAAATGGTCTTATTTATATTTATATTTAATACTTCGTGTAATTTGTGCATTAACGTCGCAAGCAGTTGTGTGGCGCATCGTTCCATACGCGACAAACTGAAAAATTTCAAAGGACACACTTTACCCATTGCAAAAATCAAGTGGACTGTACTTTTGTTCCAAGCGCCCATGCAACGAACATATACACATGCACGGTAAGCTATCCGTGATGAGTCACAGTAGCCAATGATGTTGAACATCTATTGCATTGTTTATAGACACAAATCGCGAAATTTTCAAAATCAAGAAATTTTTCCTTCAACATCAAGAATTCATTGATGAATTTAATCCATTGCGTATGTATTTCGAATGGAACAGACTCATCCCCGTCTAGCTTCAATTTCTAAATTATTTGGATTAACAATTAAAATAAGAAACAGTATTCAATCCGGACAAAAAATGAAACTGGGGAATTATCGCAAAGCTTGAATTTCCTTTCTCTAAATGAAAGGGAATTCTAGTTATAGGTGATTGAGCTGAATGGCTCAAAATTGCTCTCTTGGTTATTGGTTTATTGTCCTTATCCTGCACAGTTTAACCCAGACAATCGGTGCTAGTATTCCCATAAAGGCGGCCTAGTATTTTATGGTCTACTGGTAGCATATTGACAAGAGAAGACTTTTCCAATTGATGGTTAGATACTTCTGGCACATTAGAATTCCACTTACGAAGTTCATAACAGCCTGCGGCTAATATGTGCGATATTTCGCCCTTTAATGCAAGTAGTTTATCAATGGAGTCAGAAGCTGTCAATAGATCGTCTATATAAAATTCCGATAATATAATATTTGCAGCTTCTGGATATTTGGATTCAAACTCATCGGCAAGGTGAGTAAGGCATGGCGTTGCCAGGTAAGAAGCGGACTTGGTACCGTATGTTCTAGTGTTTAATTCGTACGTAATAATTTCAGAATTAGGATTTGGTCTCCACAATATTTTTTGCCAACATCTTTGCTCCGGTTCAATGAGTACCTGTCTGTACATCTTATTTATATCAGCAGTCATTACGTATGGCCAAATTCGAAACCAAAGCAAGATGGGAAATAGATCTGACTGCATTACTGGACCACACATCTCTACGTCATTTAGCGATAATCCGGATGTAGTGGTAGCACTTGCATCATAGACAACCCTCAAACATTTCGAGGTACTGCTCGGCATGATGCGGTAAATAGTAGCCCACCGAAGTTGTATTTGTGTCACTATTCTCGTCATTTGACCTAAATTTTCATATTCTGTATCTACTGTTTCTTGTATTGAATGTCTTTTAATTCCCCAAACTGTGTTAGTATTTTATACATGACGGATAGACATTCTATGTTAGATATTTGTGGTACCTCCATTGGCAAGTCTGTTGGCCCACACACAATCCATCCAAATACAGTTTTCTGGAGGATTGGTTTTCCCTTCCTTAATCTCTGCTGGCCGGTCCAGATAAGTTCATAGAATAAGTATACTCCAATTAATATATCTATCTCAGATGTAATGTTAAATGTTAGATCCTCCAGTTGCATCTTTGGCGGAATTTGAAGAAACGAATTATCAAATGAAACTCTTGGATATTTTGATACAATCTTTGGTATAATTAGGCAATTTATTTTTTGGGAATAAGAATTATGTAATGATTTTAGTATAGTTTTAGCAGATGCTGAAGACGTGAGTTTAGCGTATTAATTCCCGTTATAGTCCCTGCAGTATTGCGTCTTGTTCACTGAAGCTTGCTTGACAAGGCATCCGTAATGAAGCAGCATTGAGAAGCTGAATTCAATATAGCTCGCGCCTGGTTTGGCCATCCATGGCGATCTAAAACTATGGCCAAAGCAGTATCAAGAAGCTCCAATTCACGATTTTGCAAAGTTAATGACACTGGTGAATCTTCATTTGTTGATTTAGACGAAGCTTCCATCACAATGTTGTTTTTAGGTGGCAATGATGGTGAACATCAATTTTCGAAATACAAGAGTGTCTGATGGCGTTTGGAACATTTCCTACACTCGGCTGACTTACACTCTTTGTTATTATGGCCTTTGCCTAAGCAGTTCGTACAAAGTTTATGTTTGCGGACACTTTTTAGGCTATTCTTTGCGTCCACGGCCATAAGTTTTGAACAATTGTATATACGGTGATTTCGGGTACAAATCGGACACTCCGTTGCATTCTCGCACACTGCGAGTGCTCGAAAGTAACACAGCAGATTTACGTATTTTTATTACGCCTTTCAAGAAGAGTGTTCCACTCTGCTGTAGGCTGCCCTAAGATGTTTTAGGCTCTGATGTGCTTTGTGGCCTAATCTATCAGATCACGTACCGCAGTACCCGATTCTCGAGCTACGTAAATCAAAGAGAGCATTTACATGGGTGTTCACTGAAATGCGTTTATTTTTATATCTGGCCTTTAAGAGATTCCATGCAGTTTTATAGTTGGCACTTGTTATAGGTAAAGACGCCAAAACTTGTGTCGCCTTAGAAATAAAGAAATCTATCTTTATAACATATCATATAATATACCATTATTACATTGTTGTATACACAGTTTTGGTAGGTTTTAAAAAAAAATTGAATTCATACTTAATAAATTTGATTTTCTAATTTAAAAAACATTTTATTATGTTTTGATATTTTCTTTTCAGTTGCTGTATTTAACCAGTTTTCCTTTAATAGTTAACGAAGGGTTTTTGATCTTGGAAATTTGAATTTTGAGTGTTTCCCGCCAAGTTACTCATATTAGTTTTCTTGTAGGGAGTTCTGACGTGTTAGAGATTTTGATATCGTTGCTTCCTTATAGAAAACATGAAACCTCACGTAAACTTTAAAAAATAGAAGTAATGAAATTTAAAAATATGAATAAAAATGTTTTCTTTCAAAATTAATATTTTTTTGTTTTAAACAATTCACATGTAACATTTGCATTTAGTACATGTGACAAAATAATTTTATTTTTTATTCTACAACATGTTTAATATTAATTACAAAAAAAGTTTGATATTGAAACGATGGTTGAGTTCGAAACAATAGTCACAAACAAATTTAATATATTGTTGGAGTAATTGGATTACTGCAGTTTTACCTTTTGTGTTATCATATCAACTCATATTTTAAAACAAATAGTAAATTATAATTGACTTAGGACTTGAAGTGTTCGTAAGTAATATATTTAAAAAATAGCATTTACTAAAATTCAACAGCTTAACTTTATTTACTATTTAAATTTTTTTAGATACTACTGATATGGTTGTTAATATATGTACACCAAGAGTCGATCATCGATTTAGTTCAATAATTTAACAATTACAAATCACAATACGCACTTAAGAAAAATTATGAATTGTGGCAAGTTAATTCAGTCGATTTGAATTAGACGACTGATGTTTCAAGTTTTATTTTTGCTGACGTATACACAATTGTAATAATAAACAGTATTCAATTCGGACACAAAATGAAACTGGGGAATTACCGCAAAGCTTGAATTTCCTTTCTTAAAATGAAAGGGAATTCACTAATTTAGACTACACTCATTTCAAGAAAGAGAATTCCTCGGACCCGTCATTCATTAAATAAGAGGAATATATAATTGTACGACAAAATTTGTATATATCACGGAAAACAGAGCACGACAGAAATAATACAATTCACATCAAAATCGGTAAATATCATAACAAATATAACACATTTCAGGACAAAATTGGTATATAGCACGACAAACAGTGCACGACAGAAATAGTACAATTCCCTGGAAAATTGTTACTAAAACTAAGATTATAAATCGAACAAATAATTATATAATAAATTTTATTATTTGCACAGCAAAAGACATGATATCTAAAGTATAAATTTTGTACGCTGCAATATATATTTAATAAGAGTAATTAATTGCAAATATATTTGCTGGAATTTAATATTTACGTAAGTTTATATGTATGCAAAGTGTTATAGAAAGAAAATTTCAAATATCTAACTACATTTATTCATTAATTTTGAATATCACACAGTAACATAAATCGCTACAGTTAATTTGTAACACAATAAAAACTTTATATTTTCATATAGTCATAAAATAGTATATATAGTTCAAAAAAACAATTTGTAATTTAATTGAACAAAGAATAAAAATAATTAATTAATCTTGAAGGATTAAAGCCAATTTTTTCGTTTTACTCCTAATGGAGCGCTCTTGGCCTCCTGAGGCACAGTTAATTTTTGAAGTCGAATTTGCAACCACAACGAATGTTTACATTTATCTTCATGTTTGATGGACAGTGACAAACAAATTTATCACTTTCAATTGGTTAAATTCTGAAATATATTTCTTTAAACTCATCAAATGTTTTTCAGTCTTTTTCGAGATATTTGTTAAGAATTTCTTGAATAATACTATTAGTTTCTGAAGTTGAAGAACATGTATAAAACGTATTAACCACGTGCACTATTGTTTCATTTCATTTGACCCAACGATACGCATCAGTAAGCTCTTTTAAAGAAATATTCACTTTTAAGCAAAATTCTTTATTGTTGAGTGATGTAGGATTTCGATTTTCGACCATTTCAGCAACAGACCATCTAGTTTGGTTAAAAACTTTGCCACTTGTATTCGCTCTCTTATTGCATATTCTTTCTTGATTATTGCGTTTGTAGATTCAATACCAATATTGGTAGTAGGGAAATTCAAGGCTGCGCCGTCATACCAATTTCCATTCTTTTTCAACTATTCTTCGTCAAAATATTTTAAAAATTCATTAATATTTGGATTATCTTTCAATTACCACTTTTCCAGACACAATTGCGAAGCTTTAGAAAAAATGTCATTACTGCCACAAATATGTACCAAACTAATATCATTTTTGATTAGATCACGGCCGTTGATGAATTTCAATGGATTGTAATACATGGAAGTAACACATTATTTGCATTTTTAGTTTTCCAAAAATACTACTAAATCCATTAGTCATTGCAACACTTATATCTGTCAATAATAATGTTGGTTTCTAAGTCATATTGAACTTTTGCAGGGCCACAAATATGAACTCGCCCTGATACAATGATATTGCCAAAGGATGAAACAGTTTGTTCTTGTCGCTACTTCCAGCAACGGATAGCCTTGCCAAATAATTTTGTAAGTTGCATCAACCTGTATCATGCATGATTTCTCTAAATTTCCTAGAAGTCTATTTCAGGACAGAACTATCTTCAAATCTGGATTTTCTGCGTTAACAGAATCACATTCAGTCAGAAAATCCATATCAAATAAACCATCTATGTCATCTGGGATGACAGTTCTATTAATGCACCATTCATGTAGTTACTTGAAATAGTGGATGGTCCATACATTTGTCTTCCTAAAGTTCGTAAAAAATTGTTCGACTGCGTTTTAGATGGTTCAACTAAATTCTTATCTCTAATTGCAGCTATAATTGCATTGGGTTTATTAACACCAAATTTAAATAAATTAGCCAACATTTCTTTACATTCACCAGGCATGCCTTGAGCCGGCTTACTGTCATTATTGTAAATATGTTCAGTATTTCTGGAATGTAGTGCACCTTCATATCAGTTGAATGATTTAGCAAATAAATGGCTGCAGGACATTCATTTTCTTGATAAATTCCTTTGTTGCATCGAAATTCAACTCTTTCACTATCGTTACATCGCTTGGTAAGTGACTTACTCCACAAACCCTCATATTTTAAATACATTTCGGCTTCAGAGATTTCTTTGAACTCCTTTACTCTCATCCAGTTTCGTGACTTGCAGCGATTTCTTTTTAGGTTGCTTATTTCTATTACTTCTTCATCTTCTCTGTCATTGTCCACGAAGTTTTTAAAAAATTTTGCTTATTCCACACCACTGTGAAAGCAAATTTCAAACATGTGATTAGAATAGTCCTCACATGATGTATATAACTCTTTTATAAAGTGTACACGATCACCACGAATATCGCATAGTATGACGGTCCAGCTTACATATCTGAACGTAATCATAATATTTGTGCGACCCTTAATATCCAGCGGCGGTGTTGCCGAATGTTTCGACGCTCCTATAACCGATAAGTAGGGATCGAAAACCAGTTAAACTGTTTAATATTTGTAAACCTTAACCATAACCGGTGAACGTATTTTTGTCAGAAATAAAATACCGTAATATAATACCGTTACAAAATACCGCTCCTGTATAATTATTTATCGTTGACGTAGAACCACTGATTACATACCATACCATACATACAACCATACTTTCATTGCCGTTGGTGTACAGTTTTAGTCGTGAAAATATTTTATTTATTTCTTTTGATTTTATCTTTATTTAAATCACTTGGATATCCTCTAACATTTGTAGAAGTATCAAAGTAATCTGCTCAGCGGTACAATTGTTTACAACAAGTTACAATTGTCAGTATAAAAGTATCAACTTTGTAGACTGAAGTGACTTTTCTCCATCCGGTATATTTTTGCAGCAAGTGCTGCAGAATTAATTTTTGTCGCTCAATATGTAAGGTCCCTACACCTATCTTTAGGGGTTTTTATGATAAACATAAGAATTTAAAATTGCATAGTATTTACTGCTATATTTGTTCAACAAAAAAATTATCAATTATTTAAAACAAATTAAGGGTGATATAAAGTTCATTTATACAAGAATACTATAAAACAAAATAAATAAATTTAATAAAAAAACAAGTAGCTAAGTTAATTTGGATAAACATATTTGCAGAAGTAATGAAACAAACAAAACCGAAGGTTATAAATGCTCAAAATGTCTCCCCCCTTGCTGCAAACAAAGATTTATTCTGTTTAAAAATCTCCATCTGCACTCTTCTTAATTGTTGAGATGTTATGCTTCTAAAAGCGTTAATAACCCTCTGCTTCATGTGTTCTGCTGTTGTTGGAGATTCCGCATATACCATTTCTTTTACATATCCCCATAAGTAGAAATGTGTAATATAACTGGGATGTGTAATATCGGGTGACCTAGGCGGCCATTTTACAGGACCAGTTGTTCCCAGCCATCTCTCGGGATATTAAGATAATCTCGTACAATAATAGAATTATGCGGTGATGCTCCATTATGCTGCAACCACATGTTTTCTCGAATTTCAGTACGAACATTTGCCAATAATTGAGGTAATTCGTTTTGTAAGAAACTTATGTATATTGGCCCAGTTTGATGATTTTGAAAAAAATGCGGTCCTATAATATACTCGCTAATAATCCCTCCCCAGATATTGACGCTTCATCTATGCTACCGGTTCAAATGTCGGAATATTCTGGATTCTCAACTGGATTATAATGAAAATTATATTGGTTTACGGAGTCATTCTTGTGAAAAGTTGTCTCATCAGAAATAATACATAAAGAAAGAAACATAGATTTTCTTCTAACGTTTGACTGATCCAGTTACAAAATACAAGACGTCTTTCAAAATCCAATTTTGAAGCTCTTGATGTAACTGAATATGGTAAGTATGCAATCGATTTTTTTCAAAATTTGTTGTGCAGATCGTTTATTTACAGCGGTATTTTCAATGATTTTTCTTTGACTAACATTTGGACTTTCTGTAATTGGCAATAGAATGCTTAACTCATTTTCTTCATTTGTTCCCCTTTTAGATCTCTGTGTGTTAGAGTAACATACATTTCCAGTCTCTATAAATATTGTTAATAGCTTCTCGAAAATTCTCTTTTCCGGATGTCTCCTTTCTGGATATTTTTTCCTATAAATTCTACTCGCCAGAAAAGGGTTCCTTTCGGATGCACCCAATATGAAAATCATATCTACTAATTCAGTTTTTGAATAATTTGTTTTTTACGCACAACAAACAATCTTAACTGCACTTTTGACAATTTAATCTGACAACTCGCATTCTAGCTTTTAATTTTCATTTGTTTTTTTTAATTTTCTCGCCAACTTAATTAATATCTTATTATGCATAATTTAAGTTTTCATGTTTATGGAATAAACCGCTAAAGATAGGTATAGAGATATTACATATGGATCGACAAAAAAAATAATTCTACAGCACTTGCTGTAAAAATATACAGGCTGGTCCATTTAAGAAAATATACAAAAATCACTTCAAAGTCGGTAAAGTTGATACTTTTATACTGATCAGCCTGTATATCTGATAATAAAAACAAGGTACAGTTATTATATTCTGACCTTATCCAATAATCGGCATAAAAAATTTTATTTCTAAATCTCAAAGCATTTGGACACAGCGACGGTTTAATTTACAATATGAAATTCATAATTTTTTGACATAAACAACTGTAGCTTGAGAATCGCTGAGCATATTACTTTGATGCTTCTATAAATGTTAGAGGGTAGCCAAGAGTTTTAAATAAAATTAAAATATATAGGGTATTCCATTTAATAAAAAAATTCTGTAACTTTTTTGAAACACCTGTATACTTGAAAATATTTTGAAATTATGGTCATTTGGTAGCCTAACACATACCTCAAATTGTTACCAATCAAACACACCCAGTTATTGGAAGCGGCCGTACCATTGCCGCACCCTGTAT
This sequence comes from Adranes taylori, assembly GCA_009867245.2. Classification (NCBI taxonomy): domain Eukaryota; kingdom Metazoa; phylum Arthropoda; class Insecta; order Coleoptera; family Staphylinidae; genus Adranes; species Adranes taylori. The sequence goes on along the minus strand of WYDF02092476.1, from coordinate 691 downwards.
ACTTGTAACGTATTCCATAATAATGTTCATATAATTATTATATGTTGAAAACACGTTTTCACTTATTTGGTGACGTATAATAATTATATGAAGATTAAATCATAAAACGTTCCTTGCTCATTTTAATCGGGCCAAATTATAGGTGCGACAAAAACAAGAAAAGAAATGCTCTGAATTAATTTTTAATTTAGATTATAAGATATTATTTTTTATTGTGAAATATTATCGCCTCCAAAAAGTGCCGCCTGGGGCGGACCGTTCCCACCTCTCCCGCTACGCTGCGCCACTGATTAAAAGTATATAAATAACTGAAACAGGTGTCTCACTTTACGCATATAATATATGCCTTTGTGTGTTAAAATGCTAATCGAAAAATACTCTAATCAATTATTGAGTAAATTGAATGTTGAACAGACTAATGTGAAATTTCTTATACAGTAGCTACTTAATTCATTTTATTAATTTTATTGGATTTCACTTATTACTTTTGTAATGTGCTACGTAATAATTTTTCAATTTTTCAATTTTATATCAATATATGTTCTAATTGTACCTCCTCCTATAAGTGCTATTACTTCAAAATTGCGTCATTATACAGAATATTATAATTCAGTAGTTTTAGAGTATCTTTATATATATATATATATATATATATATATATATATATATATCCGCATCTCTATACTACAAC
>WYDF02092465.1:0-10848 GCA_009867245.2 Adranes taylori | reverse complement strand
ATAATAAAAAATTGGAAAGACTAGCGCGTTGACGAGGCTTTTTTTCGTATTACGGGTGATGTTTCGGTCATTCCAGATTTTGACCAGTTTAATCATAGCAACGGCAAAAAATTCAATGCTAGGTTTGTATATAATACCAGGAAATTTATAAACTCATAGGAAGTTGTATGTGAGGCTGGTTTATTTTAAGTAATAGGTTTATTTATTAGTATTTCAGATAATCTGTGGATGGTTGCACTTAATACCTTGCGCACAATCGCCCTATATTAATAATCTTCTTGCGCGCATTTGACCAGTGGGATTAGCTTTACCTATACATTTTTTTTTGCCGTTTCGCGCAATTGGCCCATGGCCGTCATTTTAGTCCAATAATTGGGCACAATTTATACCGAGCTCGCCACTAGACATTGATATTAAATAAGTAGTTTTCATAACTAATGATTTTTGTCTCATGATTAACCCTTAACTGGTAACGTTGTTTACTTATTACGAGAATGGTAATGTGTCAGTTTTTAAAAGTAGTTTATTATTATAGAGTATATAACATTTAGAACTCATGAAAACATTATAAATATTAAAAAATTACATTAATTTCTATATGATACACAAATCTTACTCCGATGTTCTACACAAAAAGGTTTAGTGCAAATTTTACAATATGTGTGGGTCGTTTACAATACGTTGAGCACACGGTTCTTTTTCCACATGCTGATCCTTGTGAATCAGTTTCCTCTAAAACACGAACTTGCCCTTCAACAAATTTTGCGATTGTACCTTTTAACTCCCTAGGAAGATTCTGCAAACTTTGTCTGTGAATTTGCCATGGCTTTGTAAGCTCATCACTTAAATGTAACATGAAATATATTCTTTTATTTATCTGGTTATTCTGTTCGAAGGTATTATGATTAAATATAACCCATGCACTAATAACAACTATGTTGATCATGTTGTAAAATACACATAATGGCCATCTATTAGTTTTTAGATTGCACGAAGCATTGCTAGACATTTCGTCCAGCGTATCTACTGTTCCTTTTTAGTAGCATTGTAACACTCGATAATTTTTGATTTGGATTTGTTTGTATTTTTATTAAGCTCTGGTTGATCATAAGCCGTAGATAGCAATGCTACAATCTTATTCTGATGCGGTCGTAAGCTCACGATCAAAACAAAACATTGATGTTCCAATTGCTCTCTTTTCCTTTTAAACATCTAACATGACTTCAGGAATTTCTCGTTTATTTTTCCTTATAGTACCGATTATAGTTAATTTGTATGGTGGTTTCAATAAATCATTAGCCAATTTAACTGAAGTAAACCAGTTATGTTCCTCTTTGATCCTAAAATTGTTTCGCATAATTGATTAAAGAAAAATTCGCCCAGTGGAACACCCTCTGCTTTTGTTGATTTACCTAAGTATGGAATAGCATTTATCATGTATTAAGTTTTAACATCACAAGCCACTACTGTTTTTGCCCCATACTTTACCGGCTTATTTGGGATATACATTTTAAATGGAGAGCGTCCTCGAAAGGCTACAAGCTATTCGTCGATTGTGATGTACGATCCTGATTTATAGTACGCTTTGCATGATTTAATAAATTGATCCCAAATATATCTTACGGGACTAAAGCTATCTTCTTTTCTTCTCTCTTGGCGTGTTGTTTTATCATCAAACCTTAAGCAGCGCATCAGAAATTAAAACCGTTTTGCGCTCATTGTAGCTTTAAATTTATTTCCGCTCTGTTGTCGATAGATGAATTAACACTATGGTTAAAGTAAGTAATCCAAAAAAAGCATGTAACGCATCCGATGTAGTTTCTGCTATTGTGGTACCATTGATGGAGGAGAAAAGAGCATGAATGCTTCATTATGGGGTTTTTGCATTCACAGCAGGCCCTTTTGGCCCTTGAACAAAATGTACAATATTTCGAGATGGAGTGCGAGTAGCTGCGCGGACAGAAGGTGTTGTTGACCAACGGTAACCACTTTTACCTTTCAATGATGTCGTCGTTCCAACGATTACACTAGGATCTTGTTTTACTACGGATACTGTTTTCAAACTTGCTTCAGATCGAGTCTTACTATCTCGAAAAATATTACTGGATACATCTAAGGTACATCACCTCTGCAGATTTAGTGATTTTACTTTCTTCAAACGGCAGAAAAGTTCTGTAATCAGCTGTTACTTCATTAGCACTATCAGAAAATTCGACATCATCTTGTTCTTCGCTCTTGTTCACTGCAGCTATCATCAGCTAGTGGCTCTTCTCTTTCTTGCCGTTCCCATTCGGCTAAAGCAATGTAAGCAAAATTTGGACCGCTTGTCGAAATACCGCCATCTTTACATCTGCTCGATATCTGGTCAAATTGACCTGATCGAAATGTCGGCATCTGGAATAATGATAAAAACACACTCTTTGAGAGTTTTAAAGTATTTATGTAACTTAAAAAAATGTATTATATAAAATTTTATTTGATATTTAATAATAAATTTATTATAATTTTATTATATAAATATTTTGTAATATTACAAGGATATAACAGTAGAAAAATATGTTATTAAAATATTGTACTTACGTACCTTATTAAAAAAATATTACGCTTGTGGTAGTGTATCGTAACTTTTACCGTCCTACCAAATCTGTAATTATGCTACGTCTTTGGAGTAAAGACACTATTAACCGAAAGATGTATAGCAGCGTGGAAGGTATTTAAAATTTTAGGGTGGGGATGGCAAACGTTGCAAAGATCAACAGAAAAAATATTCGTCATGATTTTTACGACTCGTTACCAGTTAAGCGTTAAATATGCCAGATATACAAAAAGTCCGGAGAGGCTGACCAGCCCACGACTAGAAATTCCTTTGATTCTATCTCATCTTATTATTAATGTTTAAATTGTGTCAAGACACGTGTAGCCTCATAAGCAAAATGTATAGACAAAACTAGCGTGTCTAACAAAGGGTTATTAATTATCCGAATAAATTCTTCACTTAGTAAAATTGCTTGAAGTTAAAACGAACTGATATACATGTAACAAAATGTTTATATATCGACAACGATTTCTCCATTAAGATTATTATCGTCAGAATGAATTAGAAATGCCCATGCGAATAAACATTCACTGGAGAAGTTTATAAGAACAATGGAGCTAAGAACAATTTCGTGCCGGTGTAAGGTAGTTACACCCTTAAGTAGTTTTACTTAGAAACTCCGCGAGGCTAATAACAGAACTTCTCTTTCTTCCTATCAATTTGTTAAATTGGTTATGCAGTGTTGGCTTTCAATTCCAGTTTGGATAATATACTCATGCACAAGTAAGTAAAAGTGTACCATAAGTGATAAATATAGGAATCGGTATAGCTAAAATTAAGGTATGTGAAGAACAAGCGTGAAATTGAATATAAATAATATTTATTACTTAATTGGTATTTACTTGCAAATAATATTATGCACAAAAGATCAGGAAAAGAGTAAAGGAAAACTAAGCTTTCTCAGTCATGTTTTGCTCAAATAAGGCGCGGCTTATTAAGCATTCGGAGTACCGGGCATTCCGCTGGACATGGACCGGGGAGCCTGCACTGGTACTGCTTTAAGGGCTCATCGTGTGTTGATCTTCATAATCACCGTTCTGATAAGAATGTAAATAATCATTTTAACGTCGCGTTTGTGAGGTTATGTTTTTTCATATCAAGTTAAAATGTATGCTAGTAATGCAGAGTTTTCCGACTTTTCTTGCTCATAGTGCTTCACATTTTACGCGAGAAGGGCTCACATTTTGAAGCCTTTCTATTTTGTCGACCATATTCGTATAATCCCGCAAACCCAAGTTCCACACCGTTTCAAAGAAAAATAAAAACAAAATATAACATATTTTGCTATTGTTGAAATGTCAAAACATTTCGACGAAAATATTTCATCAGCGAAATATAATCTGTATTATGATTTCTTATGTCCATTTAAATACAATAAAACCAATTGCTTTAATAAAATTTCTAGGGGGGAGAAAAGTGTACAGGATTCTTGAATTCTATTTAACAAAAAGTAGCTTACAAACTCCAGTTTATTGTTATTTCCAGCAGCATTAGAAAGTATTCAAAGTAAAATCATCAACGTTTCGATATATCCCCATCATGAGTTCAAGTTTTATTGCTCATATATAATATCTGAACCAAAATAACAAAAACCTTGATTTTGGTATTATCCGTGTCCGGACAATTCAGCGCCAGTACTTCACCGCGAGGTATTCATCCCCAGCAATTCACCGCCTCAGCATTTCTACGCCATAGCAATTCACCACTAGCAATTTACCGCCTTAGCACTTCACCGGCGCAAAATGTATTACAGTAAAACCTGTGTTAAAGGCCCCTTGAGGTAACTGAATCACGGTATTTTTTTTAGGCCTTGAAGGTTCTACTCCACTGAAAGAGTACTCTATTCGTATTTCATTTAAACTTTGTTCTCTTTTAATGGCCGCGACGAATTTCCAAATATTTGGATGATTTGCTGAAACCTGTTGCTCAAATGCCATATTCCATCCTTCGAGCGAATTTTTGGTTTTAGGCAATCCTTGTAAAACTGCTTCGTAGCAATTCCACACAACATGATCAAATTGTGGTGGTCTTCGCTGCTGACGCCTGATCGGACGGCCTAGCCAGGTGTCTTCAAAATAATTCAGGATCTCTGGCGCTTCGGGTGAAAATATATTATTGTCGCAGATTTCTTCGATTACGTCAACAACGGAGTCAATTGGAACAGATACCATGGCAGATAGAAAACGAAGATTAAAAGCGAAATTTGCGTCTATTTCGTAGCGTTGTTTTAAACAGTTGGTTTGATTGTTTCGGAAAATACTCTCACAGAAATGGAAAAAGCAATCTTGTTGCCTAATTTGTGGAAATTCTGCTCTAATAGCGTGTATAATTGCCCTTTCAGAGTCTGTTGTTACAGTGGTATGCGATGAGATGGTTCCAATTCTTTAATTTTTATGAAGAAAATAGCGTAAGTTTCTTCACGTTTGTTTGGCAGCAAGGTATAGACTAAGGGCAGCGAAACGTTGTTTTTAAATCCATGAAGCGTTAAAATTTGAGAAAACAAGTATGGGACTGTTTTAAACGTACCGTCTGCGTACCAAGTCTCACTTCGTGTTAAAACTTGAAGATACCCCAAGAAAATTAATTAAAAGTTTATTAATAAAAAAAGTAATAGTAGATAAATAGAAAAAAATGTAATAGTATAACTCGCTAAGTTATACAGGTAAGTAAAATTTGTACCCATTTCAAGGAACTACAGTTATTTATGAAAATACCCTAATGGATTATTGATAGTTCAACGTTTTCGGACACAGCATTTTTTATTTTATTGATGTAGTATTGTGTCAATGCATGGCCGTATGGTAATGGGTTATCTACAACCTAACAGGGTTATCTACAATTATCATATACATCTTTTATGTTCAGGGTGTATTGATTACTTATGTTACCATATATTACCATATATTACTTATACCTTCTACTTCTACACTTTTTACTCTTTACCTTTATATCCCTCTACCAACGGCAACCTTGGTCTTGCCTCACACCTCCTACCATTTTTCTGAGCAGTTTTACCATATTTTCTTCTACTCTCTACTTTACCTTTATCTTCACAGTAACCTCCCTCTTGCAACACACTCTACATTCCTTTTATCTTATAGCTTGTACAACTTTCTCCATTGTACTCAATCCACCTTCATCCTGACCTAAACAACACCTCTAATTCTCTCCAGCCAACCTTCCCTCATCCGTCCGCTCCATCTTTAGACAATCTCTCATCCAATGTATCCAGCGTTCCTCTTCATTTCCACACGCTCTACATAACCACTCTCGCTCATTCATCCAGTATCTATGACCTCTCTCTTCACTCCCACACCAAAACTTCGCAATCATCCTTTTCTCCTTCTTATTTATTCCAGACCCTAAATACTCAGCCATCCCATCATCAACTCTTGTCCATTCATATTTATAATTATACTTACATCTTCTTATCCTTTCATTCATCCAATATTCTCAACCATTCATCCAATTTCTCAACATCCAATATTCTCTCAACAACTTCATTCGCAAATCCTCTCCATCCATAACTCTTTCACCGCATCTACTCATGGACAGCCCAATTCTTTCATACAGTTTCTTTCTATTTTCTAACCACATGTTCTTACTTCCTCCATTATCCCTTTCCTTCATAACCTCTTTATAAATTTCCTTCACCAATCTCATTTCCTCATTCAAGGAAACTTTTTTCTCATACTTCACCATTTTTTTTAATGCCTACTGAACAGTATTTATTTCTCCCGGTCTCCACACTGGCACAATTTTATACGGTGTACACTTTTCCACACCAAGAATCTTTTTGATATAGCCTGCCTGCACTCTCTCAACCATTTCTCTTTCACACACCGAACATACCTCCGCTCCATACATCAATACACTCCTCACACACACATCCATAATCATTAACCCTATCTTTACGGACACATCAAACCGCCATTCCCACACCTTTCTTATTCTTTTAATCACCCCTCTTACTCTCTTCACTGTCATTCTAATGTGGTCCATACATGCACCACTTTACTTGATATAAGTATTATATGTAATAAATATTCGCATTAAATTAATTGGTTAAGTACCATCTTTCGTGATAAAGTGGATTATGTTGCGTAGAAAGAAAACATGAACGAAAGTGCAAATGAAAGTTGCAGAACAACATTTGCAACAAAATCGATTATTTTAATTGAAAAAGTGATCAGAGAACGAGTAGCACTTCAGATGTCATCTTAATAGTAGCTTCTTTCGTGTGTGCTAATTTACACAAGCGATAAATGGGACTAATGGCCTGATAGCGCGGTTATACTATTTGTTATTTTCTCAAATAGTAAACTAAAACTTTTAATGGTGGTTGTATGTAAAAAACTCTATACTTTATAATAATGCTGAGGAAAACCTTATAGTAATTCTGGAAACGTCAATTTATCCTGACAATCGTTTTCTTAAATAATAGTACACCTTGATTTAGAATATGAAAAAGGATGTGCGTGAACTGGTTCCATTCTTAATAGAATCTATTCATTTCAGCGTTTAGAAGTCACATATGGTTGGATGAACAGGACCCTAACATAATAATATTATTTGCGTATTACTTGTTTATTAAATCGCTATTTATGAGATATATAAATTCCAAATTATGCTGCATCATCCCCGTTAACTTTTCTAACATTCATCTTCATCTGTTGAACTCTAATCAGAGCTTATTTAAACCTATAAGAAGTTTTAATATACTTTTATAAGAAATACTAATATACTTATGAAATCTAATGAACTCTGATTAGAATTCAATAGATGACAATGAATGTTTAGAAAAGTTAACGGGGATGATGCAGCATAATTCTTTTTTATATATCTTATAAATCGCGATTTAATACTCAAGTAATACGCAAATAATATTATTGTGTTAAGGTCCTGTTCATCCAAACACATATGCATTAACGCGTATTTAGAGGAAGATATAATTAACTTCCCTCTTATTTCCAGTAACGCCATCTAGCACGCAAAGCGGCGCAACGCTTTCTATGTTCGTAAATCGAACGAATCCATTAATCTAAACCGGGTCGTGACAAGAGAGGCGGCACAATTCCACCGTGTTGTTCGACGTTGTGGTGGTATCGTAACACGCACCCAAACCTCCACTATCATTTGAAAAATTGTTCCGTGCAAATGGAAATACGAAGCGGCAATCATTTCAATCATGATCACCAGCTGTGATTCTAAATTACATACGGGAATCTATTTATCTGCGTTATTCTTTAAAGGTTTCTCAACTAGGACGATGTTGTTTTAATCGCAGAGCTAAAATAAATGATTGTTTTACTGTAGTAAGTGGATTTATTTAAAATAACTTACCCCCTATTAACACTTTTCTTACTGGAGCAAAACTATCACATCCTTCGCGATATGTTTATATTAATATACTCATCAGAAAGGGAGACGATACTTTATATCTATAATCATAAAAAGACTGGATGTGTTTCTATTTTTTGAACAAGTCAATGAGTCATGTCCAAATAACTTTTAGTTCATATGGGTTTCTCCGAGTTGTTTTGTTTCCTATACAACTCCTATGGAACTTTTTATACTGTTTTCTATACGAGTGGCAGCCGTTATAATAATAACGAAATTCTTTCTGATTTCTGTGAAAATGCTCCACTCTCCAACCCTCCGTGAATCATTGAATCATTGATCCACTCTTCGTGAATCATTGACCCACTCTCCAATCTTTTTATTTTGCAATAATTACCCTATTAGATTACCTCATGTTTTCAATTTTGTAAAATGAGTCTCAGTAAGAGCGGATAAATAAAATTTTAATGGGTGGAAGTTATGTATGGAACAACACATTGGATAAATGCCCTACTTGGATTTGTTGGCATTTGGCGTTAATTTGGCAGAATTATCAATCATAAATATAACTGGACTTCAGTCATAAGCGTCTAATCTCCTCCTTCAAAGCTTGGGTGATCGTCGGGTTATTAACATAAACTTTTTATTTCAGAAAACGCTACAGTGTTAAATCGCATGATCTGGGCGGCCAATTTTGGTGGCCCAAACGGGAATTTACAACGTTTCGTGTATTAATGCTATTGTTGGTAAAAAACTGGAAACTTAATTTTTAGCCACGCGATGCCACAGGAATTAATTTTTCATAAACGAAAATAAGTTTCCCACTTAGTGTGTACAAGTGGGAAATTTGTAGCAACAACTACTGGCCAGATGTAGACGTAAAACAGTTTGCATCTTTAACAAGTAACAAAACTTATTTTAAGTATACGTTAAAGTTTTAAGGATGTTTTATTCATTAAAAAGTTTGACTGTCAAACAGAATTAATCGTTCCAAAGCAGGATCGAGGTTATATTACGACCACTATACTGCTTTTATTTCTATTCCGTTTACTTTTGTAATAAAAAAATCCTCATACATGGGATTTAACAAATGTAATTTATTGTTACAAAAATATTTATAATACGTAGATATGATTCCATCTCGCTAATTTTACTTGACAGACAATAATAATGAAACTAATTATGATTCAAAAATTTGTTTGGATGATCCAGTTTTCTTCTTCCATTAAAAATAAAGCAGATAAAAAAAGTGACGAAGTAAATATAATTTCAAGCATTTTTATTGTTTATGTGTCTTATGGCAATATGGACGGTTCTTCAGTGAAACGTCTCTTTCATAACGATCGGAGTTGAAATGACAGTTGTCGACGACGCATGGATTGAATAAATGACCATTGGTTGGATAATATGTAGAACAGAGCAGTGTGCAGCTGCATACTTTTATCGATGCGCTGTTATGTTAGGATTTTCGTACATTTATGCGCAGGTATAGAAATGTATTGAAGCTTTGTGATAGTAGGATTTGCTGATAATGTGTTTCAAAGATGTAAAAATTTTATTTATGATTGGTGACTACAGGATATTCTTGATGCATGCTGATGTTATTGGAATTTATGGATAATTTGTGATGACGGAATAAATTTGACCTCTACTCATTATGGCGGAAGTAATACTTAAATAGGCGTCGGTGGTCAACCTTGTGCTCGCTAATGGTCGGTGGTTTCTACGTAACGTCTTCTTCCCATGTTGCTCTCCATATCCTGCATTGATGTCAAGGTCAATGGAGAAATAATAAAATAATATGAGAATAAAAGTAGAAGAAAAATGATAAAAGTGAGGGAATCAAAAGATTCTGCTGATGATGACTTAATATTTTATTTTATTTTACTCTTCGTAGGTTTAATATGTGACGATTGATAAATACTGAATATTTGAATATTTACTATAACACTTATTTGGTTCAGATCAATTAATGGTTGGGATAGACGACAAAATCGATAAGGTCGTAATTTGGAATTAAAGCTTAGAACTGGTGTGAATGTTTTCGCAGCATATCCAAAGACACCATTTCAAACATTGCGCCTGACGATTGCTGCCTTAAGTGCACCTTTTTATACGAAATTACCTGAGCAAAAGGTACTTCTGGTGGATGGCTCGGCGGCGGTGCTTATTCCAGTCGACGGCGCCAATTTGGTATGGCCTAAAAGAGATTTGTGTTAAAATCTTTAGGATGATTCGACTTGCGCCCAATAGAAAAGTTTCATTGATCCGTTAAAATTTGTAAGGATCAGAGTTGCATTATTTTGTAGACGAAAACATAAGTGGTGGATTGCATAAACAGTGATAGTAGAAGCATTGCATTGAAAATGCCTTTCTCTAAAATGCGTGGAACTAACATGCAATAAGGTTCGTGGAAAGCACCAAAATTGTCCAATTCATAAGGACTTATTAAGAAACGAGTGGTGGAAATATTCGTTTACTCTTTGTCCAGTTAGAAATGATAATAATATATCGTCTGCAAAAGAAATATCCAGCGCAAAAGAAATATCCCGATGCAGAAATATATTCTCTATCAGTGCGAAAAATGCAGTCATCCATTTACAAGATAAAAGCTGTAGCTAGCTTGTGCGGCGAAACATGTTACGGCGCGGCATCTTCCGAGAATAAACGTGCGAAGGATTTGCGTATGTATAAATGTCTGTGCGTTTTTCAATGCGGGACGGCTTTTACTTGAGAATTATCTTTTTCTCACGCCGGCGTGCCTTAATGTTTTTGGCGGGATTTGCGATACCATTATAGGCCAATTAAAATTATATTTACCAATTTATATTTATTTTATCGATTTAATTAAACGATATTATATTGATTGGTTGACTTGTTAAATTATATATATATACATATATATATATATA
>WYDF02092454.1:0-10848 GCA_009867245.2 Adranes taylori | reverse complement strand
TGATGTTGACGTTCATTGTTTCCATATATGATCTTGAGTGGTGTTAGTAGACTGTTAAATTTGCAGTTTATCTGTTCGTTTATTAACTTATTGTTCAGTTTATTTTTAAATATTTCGATGTTTTCTTTAATGGCTAAATTTCTATTGCTCATTTTCAAGATCTTCATAGTTTCTTGAATTGGTCCTTATTAATGATTGTTGTTGAGTAGGTGGTTGTCGTAATGTGAGTGGTAAATGTCCGGTCTTCTTGTTGCATATTCATGCTCTCTGTATCTTGCTCGGAGGGTTCTGTTGGTTTTTCCAATATAGAACTCCTTACAGGTTTTGTATGTTAATTTGTAGATTCCACTTTGTTAGTATTTGTTAATGGTGTTGATGTTTTTATTGAATAGATTGATACGATTATTTTGTGTTTTGTATGCCATTTTTATATTGTATGGTTTAAATAACTTGGCTATTTTATATGTGTCCTTGTCCGTGTAGGTTAGATCTTATTGTATATATTATTGATTTCTGTTTTATGATATCCATTGAATATTCCTATTTAATATATTTTTTCTAACTTTTCTTGTGGTTTTCCTGAGAGAGTGGGAGGTTTTTCAATCTATTGATGAATGATACCAATTATGTCTTTATGTTTTTTTTTTCTTTGGATGATTAGTGTAGCATAGATTATATTGTAGTTGTATGTTTCTTTTCTAAAGATGGTATATTCTAGGTGGAATGTGGATCTAATGATTTCAATAACTAAGTAATGGATTTTGTTGTTGTTTTCGCTTTCAATTGTGAATTGTATATTTGGGTGTAATGCATTTAGTATTTCTACTATTTTATTTGGATTTATTTCTGGAGTGAAACTCTAGTCACAAAGTAAGTGATATATAAAAGTGCTTACAACGTTTTTCACGACGTATGACACAAGGGACTTTAACAATCAAAGATCGCCTCGTATAAACTTCTATTGAGTTCTATTTCTGAGAAGCGTTCGACCACCCTTGGTGTCTGATTACCCTAGGGCGTTTTTTATTTCGTCCAAAAATAAAATATTCGACTCAGACTTTTGAAAAAATCTTTTTGCAAACGTAAATTCTCCATACATTACAACAGAAACATTAAAAAACAAAAGGTACCATATTGTTATACATATAAATGAAATAAAATGAGAAACTTAATAATTCTAAAAATCTAAATATTTCAGTTCACAACATTTACTAACGCAATACTTGCTGCATATATGTGGGCTATCCAGATAGTAGCTTACGTTTTGGCGTGGCAAGGCGAGGGGCAGGGCTAGCGGCACCACCTTAGTGTCAGAGCATACCTTCACTCAGTAAGCATCCAACTGTGGTAGCGTGTGGTTTGAGCTACTTCTGCTTTGTCCACCGTGAATTTTTAAAATGTGTGCTGCAATAGAAAATCCCGCGGGTTGCGAGGTGCGTTCGGTGATTAGGTTTGTGTTGGCGGAAAACTACAGCCCAATTGAAATTCATCAGAAACTTTGTAGACTGTACGGAAACATGGTGGAGAAAATCAATGAAAGGATTCCTGAAAACGGCCGGTTCTCGATCTTGTCGTAACTGGGGGCGCGACTTGGGCAATACATGTGACTTGTGAGACCAGAAAACCGTCTAGGGATTGGGTACACACAAATTCTCCCAAAAAACCAAGGAAATGTTTGCAAACTTTGTCATCAAGAAAGATCGTGGCGTCTGTTTCTTGAGACAGAGAGGGTGTGCTTCTGGTAGATTTCCTCGAACGTGGCTCAACAATAAACTCTGAGAGATACTGTGGAACACTGAAAAAGTTTAATAGAGCGATTCAAAACAAGTGTCGGGGAAAATTGAGTTCCAAAGTTTTTTTTATTCTTGACAACGCCCGCCCGCACATGGCTAATCGCACTCGATAACTCTTAAATCATTTTGGATGGGAGGTGTTTGATCATCTGCCGCATAGTCCGGATCTTGCACCAAGCGACATCCGCTGGTTTCCAAACATGAAGATCTGGCTTGCAGCACCTCGCTGACGATGACGCGAGAACTGCTGACAGACGTGAATGAGTGGTTGAAGTCTCAGGCGGCAAAATTCTATGACGACGGAATTAATAATCTTGTGCACTGTTATGATAAATGCCTTAATTTGAACGGCGACTATGTTGAAAAATAATTTAAGATTGTGGATTTCAAATGTAATAATAAAAAATATATCTTTTCACTTAGGTTCTTTTTATTCCAAAACGTAAGTTACTATCTAGATAATCCTTGTAGCTCTCAAAAATTCCTAGACAGTTAATTCATACAAATATTCAAGATGCCTTTTATTAAAGTTCAACTTATCTAGAATTACCAATAAATATATCTTAGATATGTATAATTTTTATAATCGAATCATGTAGATTTTCGGTTATTTATTTCATTAGACAAACAACTAAGTACTGAGGGAAATAAGAATTTTGCTACATAATTTCATTAGAATCACTACAAGGCATTGCCCAATGTAATGGTCTGTCTAACATATTGCCACATTTCTTACAAGTGTTTATACATAAGAAACCTTGGCCAAGTAACAATTATGTGATTTTTTCAATTCTAGTAGCAAGTAATATATTATTTCAAAATTTAGTTTTAATTTGGTTTAAAGCGGTTTATGTAATTATATATGTTTGAACAAAAAAAAATATTTTATTTTTACTATATGAATTTATTAAATTTTTCGTTGTGTGAAATTCTGTAAAAATTTATTTTTGATTCCATCCATATTTTGAGTATAATGAAATACTTCTGAGTCATTCCACTTTAACTCTATGAGGTCATGAAGTCGTCAATTCGGATATCAAGCAACCCTTCCTAATCGCTTGCATTCAACCACTTACAAATTTTCCCCTCTGCCTCAACTGGTTTTCATGTTAGTCTTCAAACCTTAATTTAATTTGGTCTGTTGAGCGTTCCCGAGACACATCTAATAACACATCTAATCATTATCTCTACAAGTATTGGATCATTCTCTTTGAAATTCTTTACACATTTCAATGAAATCATGTAGGTTTAAAACAAATTCACTGACGCCAAACAGATGTGAGCAAGCCCTACAAACGTTTAATAACATCTCTTTATCGGCAAATATTGTTGTCGGAAATAGGGTTAAAAAAATTCAAAACTTTTTTAAATAAGCAAGAATATGAAGAACATAGAGTACCCAAGAAAACAAATGGAATGTCAAAAACAAAGGTTTCTTTTTTAGTATTTGTTTTCTCGGGCAGCACTAGATTGGGCACTTTTTGGAGCACACGGCAACAGTAACATATCATGAGAGCAACGTTCCTGCTTTTTTGAAACCTTATTTTATGTTTCCATTTTTCTTGCTGTTTTTAAGTTTATTTTCATTTTATTCCTTTTGTTGAAATTCAATTTCTCCCTCACTTCTTTTCTTCTTAATTTCCTCCCTTTTAGACAATACTGCTCATATATATTTCTCGATACGCTAGATATATTCCAGCATATTTATTACTATGTGTATTCCATTGCGTCCACTTCGAATTTGAGCAATTGCTATTTTGTTAACTCCATAGTTCTTCATTTTATGTTTGAGATCCTCTACTACATTAGATCTCTCAGTTTCATATTCAGCTAAATTTTTACTTCCAAGGTATTGAACCAGTTTCTGCTTATATGTTTTAGTTATTCAGTTTACTTGAAACACAGTTTAGTCTGCACCATAAAATATCTGCTACCTATAAATCTATGAGTACGTAATGCTATATATATATATATATATATATATATATATATACATATATAATAATTATTAGTTAGTAGTACTCTATAAATCGCCTATCCACGAATACTCCGGGTTTTTTATTTTCCTACGGCGCGGACACCTATGCAGCGATCTGCAGCCGCTCTTAACCCACTTTTCGGGTAACTTCTAACGCGATATTCACCAAGAACGTTTCAATTGGACTATTTCGAATATTAGAGTATTTCGAATATGTTTGTCTACTTTTCTTTATTTGTTTGGCTACTAAAATTCAAATCCTTTCTACATGCGTGCTTTATTCAATGCGTTCCTCGGAATTTGTTACAAGGTATTCATTTAAAACAACTATTATTGTTTAATAAATTATCATTTGTTGATGTTATGCAGTTTAATGAACTGAGGGTTTTTTTTTCATTCTTAAAGAGAATTATTCATTGTAATTCGTACTAAAAACAATAAACTTTACATACGTAATGTGATTTACAACGTAGATTTGAGGATTAATAATTACATAATTATTTTCTTTCACTTATATTATTTGATATATAAGTTTATGGATATAAAATTAAGATCTATTATTTAAAACATATTTTATTTCATCTTAACATTAAACAAGTAATAAACTGCAAAGTAAGTATTAGTGAAAGAAGATGGCATGTATATTTGATAATAAGATTTATAAAACATTGTAATGTCACTATAGTTTAAAAACGCCATGTTCTTAGTTCTTCGATCTAACCTGAGCAATTTTATATCTTAATGTATGTAGGTAATGTAGATCATTCAATAAAAGTGAATTCAAAGCATCGTGTTACGCAATATTACGTATTCCATACAATGTACAAGTAACACATATTTATGTGTTTAATGTACGCCGGTTAACAATAAAGTTTCCAAATACAAATTCATTATTAAACGTACTTATAACATTCCATTTCATCAGAAGTAATAGTACGTTTCAACTTATAGTAAAATATCTCAAAAGTACTGTAATAAAAGCTTGGATGAGTACAAAAATAAAGCGAAATCATATTCGAACGAATTGAATTTTAAATTAACATACCATTTATAAGGCGGAATACTACATAAACCAACAATTGTAATCAATGATACATCAATTGCGGGAATACAAGTATGTAATCGAAAACTAAAATATAAAATTACAAAAGTGACGAACGTGCAATCCCCAGAAAGGAATTCAAAACAATACTGATCAAAGTCAGGAGACTTCGCTAGAATTGCGTAACAAGAATAAGAGAAAGACAAACCATCAAGTGAGAACCGAAATGGAAAAGGGCTTCGTGTAAACAGACATTGAATGCGACATAATCAATCCTGAGGCTACTTGTAATCTGTATAAATATTGGATACGTACGAACGAGTCGAAAGAGAATCCGGTTCAGGTTCCTGAACCTTACCAGCGACAGTAAAATTGAATTTGTTTTGCAATTCAAGCCAGCAACGACTCACACCGCACGGACAACAGTTCGATACGCAAGGGACGTCGTCTTTTCTCTGTCACACGAACAAGTTGCCCCCCAATAAAGAGCCTCAATTTGTATCTTGGTATAGCTATCACTGGTATAGCACCGACCGTATCTGCTGTTTGCATATCGCTATTGCATCCGAATAACGTGCGTGTTGTGCCGGTACGTATATAGCTGGTAGGTTCGTAGCGAAAACTGCAGCAGGTCTCCTTGGCTAGCTGCCATTGGTTACATGTATAATGTTTGTAAGGGAAGTCTGCATACAGAATCCGTACCTTTGATACGAGGATTAGTTCTGAAAGCTATGATGCGTTAAATTTGGTTCGGATTCTGACTAGAGCTGGAGCAGAGACGATAGACTAGAAGGCTTCAGTTTTCGAGTCGACTGTCGAGCACTTATTCCTCTTTTGGATGAACCCTGCATAAAAAGGACAAGCTTCGAAAACTTTTCTACGTTAATGTTGTCGTCTTAATGGCACTACTTAACGGCAACGCTTTAAAACGGGCTCGACTCGGGAAGCCGAATGTCTGATTAAAACAGAGCTTTGTGAGCGGCCCTGCAAGCGTGCTAACACAATGTAATTCTGTCCAGTGCGCTGAATGTTAAAGCAAAGCAATTTGCTTAAATGCCGGTAAACGGCGGGCGTAACTAATGGCGACTCTCTTCTTGAATTAAGTGACTTCTATAACAAATTATGGAAAACAACTCCAAACATACAGTCATCATTCTTTCAAACGACGAACAAAAATGAGTCTCTGCAATCTCTCTACAGAATACATTGACTGAAATTGAAGCGGCCTAGTCTCAAAATACAAGATTCCGTTCCACAATAAATTCTCACCCTTAAGCAAAAATCTAGAAATTACAATGCTACTATACAACATCAAGCTGGAACGTATCACATTAGAACAATTTCCTAATAAAAATTACCAATTTATTAAAATAATTCACAAATCAATTTCGCTCAGAGATAGTTCCCCTTCTATCCGCAAGGCGCCACGCGCAACCAAAATAGTTCATTATAAGAGTTCCATGTTCGTTTAGTTCTAATCAGCCGTCAATGGTTTCTTTAAAACTAACTAATTTCAATTTATTTATATTTTAATTTAATACAAATGTCATAAATCAGTTTTAAAATGTGCTGTGGCTCTAGATAAATAAAATGGAACCACTCACTAAAGAAATAGCTATGTTTTCAATTATCTGCCAGCCTGAAATAACTAGCAATTTACGAGCCCTCTCTTCAAAATAAACGCTATAAGCCAGTTGGATAAAACTAACGAACATGCGAAATTAAGTAATCGACTAGAGTCAACACAATACAAGTTATTGTAATAACATTCTACTATAAGAAGTATAATTTTAGACGTAATAGCTTCAAGTAAATATGACATAGAACCTAAGAACAATTTATTATTTTCAACCGCTTAGAGGGTACAATTAATGGCCAGGTACGATTTAATTGAATCAGTTAGTGACAAGAAGAACGAAAAAACTAATAGCAATGGCTCAGTCAAGTACCAGCCGAAAACCAGTCTCAGAATAACTCTCCCAAAACTTGCAGAGAACGCTGGACTAACTACAAATATTAGCTAAGTTAATCAAAGATAGACTTAAATCAATATGTTTAAATGCTATAACATATTCAATACAATTATATTTCTACTAAGAACTTTCTAAAATAACAGTAATCATCAATATACGAGGTTAATATTACATATTTGTATAAATCAAAGCCAAAACGGTTCTGTATGCTATAATACTGAGAGACATCTTTAATAATAACATAACGCGTACCGTGAATATTACAAAGAGAAAGATTTATCTAAAGCCGAAAACTATAGACCCGCTAAAATAAGCTCCATATTGAGTCGTATTACAGTAAAAAAAACTGCGTAAGGCAGTTACATTTAGTCAGAGACAGAAAGGTTTTAGATCAGAGACGGGATGCTTCAATAAAGCACAAAAATTAAACCAACTACGTTAAACAAAACATTGGGTTAATCGCAATGTTACTGGACATCTCCAAAGCATTTGATACTATTCCTCACGAAGTGATTGGAGAAGCACTACGGCGGAAAACGTATTCAGAAAATTGCAGCCCAATGTACTAAAATATACTGAATGACTAACACTTATACCTCAATTCTAAAATACTAAATCTGTCAAATTATTATCAATAACGTCTAGTATCAAAAAATTTAAAGATGGAAGAACTAAGTTTTACCATACCTCGTACATAAAAAGTGCGAGTAAACCACATCTAAATTCATTACATAATATGAAGTTCTCTGCATCTTTATGTGTGTGAAAGTATGTTGGATTATTATAAATCTGTAAATAGACTTATTTGAGGAGTAAATCGAGTCAATTTATTTGCAACAAAAACGATCTCTTTAGCAACTGCAGTAAATCATTCGATTATATGAAAATATTAATGTGCAATATTTGGGTTAATAGAATTTATATGTTGATAGTAAATGTAAATTTGTTTTTAATCTAGAAGGAAATGTAGTTATAGGAGATTTTATTTCATTCGGTACTTAGATTATAGTTGAAATTGTGCGTTACTATACTAAAAAGCAGGTTACACTTGCTTATTAAATAACGTTATATGGTAAGTGGCGTTTTCCGTATCCTATTTCCTATCTTCCTCGGTCCTCCGAATCCAGCTCTTCTAACTATGTTTTCTCCATGGCTTGGTTTATTATGGAGTTCCGAGTGATTCTAGAAAGACCCCTTTTCCTACTCCTGCACTGAAACCAATCGACGAAATCTTCTTGACCATCCTTCGCTGCCCATACGCTTTAGGTGCCTGTACCACATAAGCTGTTTAATAATCTAATGTTATAATCCACTTCCATCTTTTTTTTTATATTAACTTTGATGACATCTTCAAGTTTGGAAACTCTGTAGCAGCTTCTCCAAAAATTCATTTACGCTGCTAAAAGTCGTTGGCGTTCTCTACTGTTTAGCACCCAAATCTCTGAGCCATATGTTGTTGTGCTATATAGAATGGTTTTGTACACAGTTCGTTTTGTTTGCTTATCTTTGGGTTCCAGATAATAGGATATTACGTTTGTGTAATTCGTTTGCCGATTGCTACTTTGTTTCTAATATCATGTTCATCAGTTCCAGTACTAGTAATCGTAATGCCTAAATATTTATATTTTTGAACTGACTTTATTGTGCCACTTCGCAACACAATGTCTATAGGTGGATCTCCAATGTACATGTCTTAAGTTTTTCCCATATTGATATCTATTCTTCGAGAAGATTTCGGAGCATGAATGAGATATCGTCGTAGTCTTCCGTAAATATGTTTTGTCCTCTGCAAACAGTAACGTAGTTAGGTGTTTTCTACATATCTATAATCTCATTTTTGCACAATTTCTGGGCCAGTGTTTTAGTGTGTAGGTGATCTAATATTTAAAAAGTGTAGGCGAAATTCAGCACCATTGTCGCAATCCCTTGGTTACTAGAAAGTTTGCAGGAAGCTTCTTGTCTACTATTACTGCACTAGTACAGTTTTTGTATAATCTCTTCAGAGCGTTAATATAAGTAGATGAATTTTGAATTTAATCAAATGCTTTCACCACTTTGTTCACTATTTTCGCATACAATCGTGCGCTTTTTGTTTTAATCAATGAAAACTACTTGTAGTGTTTTTTTGCACTGATATCGGTATGTTTTTCAATCTATTCTTTGAGGATCCGCCCATACAGCCTACATACTGAGCTGGTCATGCTTATACAACGGTGGTTGTTGCACTCCCTTTTAACTTTTTTGTGTATTGACGTAATATTTCCTATCTTCCATTCAGTTGGTACTTGGTCGCTTATCAGATATGTTGTAAATATTCAAGCTAGCACGTCTAATACACATTGATTAGCTCAATTCGTATTCCTCCAGTGTCTCGAGCTCTACTGTTTTTTATGTTTTAGGTCGCTCTCGTAATCTCCTCCTCTAATACTGTTCTCACTTGAGTTTCCATTTCAATTTTCTCGCCATAAGAAATCTTCCCATATTCTAGTTTTTGATAGTGCTTTACTTATCGATATCTATGTCAGATTTTCGCGATTAATTTGAATTTTTTTAAATTTTCTTTAATAGATGCCAACATTCCCTTGATCGAAAACTTCACATTAAATTGCTTATCTGACCGCATTTAATTTCCCAAACTGCGTTGTTTGGTTTGTTACTCTTGCTTTTGCCTCTCTATTTCTATTGGCGTATCTTTGTAAATCGGTTGAGTTCTTCGTTATCAACCATTTATCGTAGAGCCGTTTATTTTGTTCGATTAGGAGTGTCACCTACTCAGCCCATCAAATATTATTGGTTGTAGCTTTGGATTTGTGCCTTGGGGCCCAATGTTTTCATGATTGCCTGATCAATTTGTGTCTTCAGGTATACATAATCTTCAACGGTTTCTCATGAGAATTATTTTTTGTGCGAGCCTAACCTTATAGAATGAATTTTCCAAGTAAAATTGCCGGGTTTATTCAGAAAAGAATGCACAAGTTATTTATGCAATCGTAAAAGATTTCATAAACACGAATATACTGATATTTACAGCGTAGACAGCGTGACAGCGTGTCCCACTAAAGTTGGTAAAATCTTTGAAAGTTATTTTCATATTTGAAATTTCGGCGAACGGTAAACAGCGTACTGCGAGGTTTAAAAATAAAACTTCAGTATTTCGGAGACGATATGGTATACTTAAAGTGGTCTAGTTAAAATGACTAACTATCTAAGCATAAACCATTTTTTAAGCCTTTTTGACATATTTGTATTAGTAAGGGTGGGAAACTTTTTAAAACTTAATAGTTTTAACTTGCGCAACCTTCAAGAGTTTTAATGCGATTTCAACTTCTGTAGCCTTAGGTGTTTTGTAATTTCGGTTGTATCTCATGCATTTCATGATTTCTGTATATCATAAAATAGATTTTCAAGTAGTAAAATTATATGTTGGTTGCCCTAAATACTAAGCTATTGGTTTTTGATAATTTATGCCAATGATGGTTCTGATAAATATAGACAAGAGCAATATATTATTTAATAAACGTATATTATTGACAATGGCAAAGCTAATCAGTAGAGTAACACCATTTATAACGTTGACAGATATAAACTGCTTTAGTCATCACAGATTTTAATTTCAGTAATCCCTTTATCGGCATATAAATAAATTAATATTTCACAAACTCACAATTATCAAACAATAGGAGAAGACAGTAATAAAAAAGAATAAAAGCACCTTTAATCATAAAACACCATATCCCCCTTTCTCTTTTTCCCTTTTATATCCAGCCATTCTCCTATCAATTTTCTTCATCAATACTTTCCTTCTATTAATTTCTTCCATTATTCCTGTCAGTATCGCTATTCTTTGCTTAGGATCACAAATATACCCTCCAATTCCTCCTTACCTTCTTTCATCCATTACAACAGGTGACATGACTGCAGCCAATGATCATACTTTTCTTTTATCCTTCTACATATTCCACATTTCCTATCACACTTTTTCAACCAATATTTATTTCCTGTCTGCATACTTCCACATCTGAACTTTGCTATGATTTTCTTCTCTTCGTGCTTTTCCTAGAT
>WYDF02092443.1:0-10849 GCA_009867245.2 Adranes taylori | reverse complement strand
TTATCTGGATTTTTTCTTTATTCTCTGACGTGACGACTGTAACATTTTCTTTCTCTTTCTCAATAATACATACATCTCTGGTTGTTATGATTGTTTTACAACTTGTATCGTAAAGCCTGTACCCTTTTATATTTTCAGAAAATCCAACCAATATCATTTTCCTAGATTTTTTATCAAATTTACTACGTGTTGCTTTGGGAATGTGAACCATTACTTTACTTCCTGAGAATGTACTTACGAACACTTGAAAATAGTTAAAAAAACAGAATACTGCCTTAGATCTTCTTATAGTGCCACAAGCTGTGTTTTTAAATATATCTGGCCATTCAGAAGATGTATACAGAATGTTTTAGTTTCTTTTTCCGCTTTCATGTAACACTAACAGCAACGGTACTAATTTTGTGGAATTTCCGCGCCCTATAAAGGCCCTATAAAGTTTAAGAATGAGGCCCTATAAAGTTTAAGTTTGGAGTTTTGCGACGTTATGTTGTTTAGTATTTGTTAATAGTCAAATAGTGAACGCTGTCCATCACTTCATACCTGAAACAAAGGAACAGTCGGAACAATGGAATGAATATGAAAGGAGGGTATCGGCTTCAAAGAATGCGAAGTTTAAATTGCTTCCTCACGCACCTTATTTGCCAGATTTAATACCTCTTGGATTATTTTCTGTTTCCAAACAAGAAAAAAAAAGACTTGGTAGTAACATATTTGCCAATAATGAAGAGGTGAAATCTACGGTTGATGGCTTTTGGAGGAGCCCTACGATTCTCATTATAAATAGGATATCGAAGCTACTGAACATTACTGGGAAAAGTGTATCGAAGTAAAAGGGGTCTATCTAGAGCAATGAAGAATGTGTTCCCAATTGTGTTGTGTTTTCTACTGTAGCCATCGTATGAAATTTCAAATTTATACATACATTTTGTTCTATAGAATGCTTAATGATCTTTCGATTTGATTTCAGTCTTTCAGTAAACATAGTGTTTGTAACTCCTGTCTTCGTGACAGCTATCTTTCTACACGAGCTTGATGAACTTGTAAAATACTTGTTCATATTTTTTATACAATAAAATCAGTACAACACTTCAGCAAAACACTTTTTCAAATCAGTAACACTTTTTCTAAAATAAAAATATCTAAAATAAAAAAAAAAAAATACTCGACAGAGAATACGAAACACTTCTAAAATTTATATAACTCTAAAAGGCTTTCATCTCTATTGTTCGACTTGTGAAAGCAAATAACCTGAATGTGAGCAATATAAGCAATATTTAGGAACAACCTCTATAGTTTTACAGACTTTAATAACTCTCGAAATTTTCTTTACAACGTTATCAAACATAATGGGTCTAACTTTAATAGTTTTCTATTTATAGTTTATAATTAATTTGAAAATATCCCTGTTCACTTCCTAAACACAATATTTTGATACTACTACATACGGGAATAGGTATTGTGTGCAAAGGTGGCACGGCGCGTTAATGAGGTCTACAAGCAAATTAATAAATGTTGTCTTCATTGCCGTCTCAGTTTTTAATTTTGGGAAGGGCTGAACTGATCAAACATATTGCGGGCCCATATATTTTTAGTTAGTTTTTAATTACGATATAAATTTGAATGGTAGGGGAGTTTGAGCTAGATTGATTCCTTCTTGAACATCCGCTACAAAACTTCCATTTAAATAAATCTGTGCATAATCGTAATGCTTACTATTTTAATGTTGTCGAAGAGAACGGCCGCTACATATGTGAAAATACTAAATGCGAAACTAAATGTCGTACAGCTTGCGTTTATGTACTAATCGATTATTTTCCGGATCAACTATAAAGCTAACAAAATTTTGAATTTTTTGAAGAAAATCTAGTTTAAAAATGGAGCGTTAAATGTCCCCGACCTTTCTTTTATTTAGTATATAGTAAAACATTTGACTTCTGGTATATGACAGATGGGATAGCGGAACGGTCCAAGATGTTTTCTTATTATTCCATTTTCGTTTCCTGGGCAACTTCTATCACTACAATCTGCCCTTCAGTTCCGTGTTTATTTATACTTTACAATTATACTTCTAACTTAGTACAAAATTACGCAGCAAACTTTTTTCTGTTGATTCGTAACTCCTGCCTTAATGTAGGCAGATTGCGCCGAAAATGTATAACCTACTTCAAGTAGAAGTACCAAAGCGCCCAAAACAGGAACAAATTATTTGACAACAGTTTTGATTCCTTGCAATATTATTCTTTTGATTCTACGAAGACACAAAAAATTTGGGAAAGATATCTCTATTTCTCTTCATAGTTTTGTTTTGCTCGACACATTTTTCCCAGCGATTTTTAATGGGTTTGTTTCCCTGTTTATAGTGAGAATTGTCGAGCTTATTGATTTTGGCCACCGGGATACCGGATGTGTGAAATGGTGTATAGTCTTGATAAAACAAAACTTCGTTTTTTGCCAAATGCGACCGTTTTATCTTGATTTCATCAATAAATCGTTGCAATATGGTTGCATAATACTCCCCGTTGAGAGGTTTTCCTTTCTGATGGTAATAAATGTAAATTATCCCGCGTGCAACCCAAACAACTGACGTCATGACCTAACCTGCAAATGGAACTGTCTTTGCCTTGTTTCGAGTTGAATCTCTCTTTTCGGTCCATTGTTTTAACTGTTACTTCATCTTAGGTGAGAAATGATGGATCTCTTTCATTCATGGTTATGAATCGACGCAAAAACTCAGGTTTCTTGCTGTGAAACTTTGCTAAACACTCTCAAGGCGTTGTTATCATTTCCATTGTAATACCGGCACCCAGTTTACGCGCAGCTTTCTCATGTCCAAATTTGCAGTCAATATGCAATGACAGCATGCGATGTCGCATTTTTTGGAAATGCCTATCATGTCTGCTTATTCGCGCACTTTCAGTTGACGGTCGTCTAATACCCTTTTGTAGATGTACTTCACCCTTTCTGGCATTGTCACCTTATTTAGTCGACCATTGCGATGTTCGTCTTGGCAACTCGTACGTTATCAAGACGAATATGGCGATGGTCGACTAAATAAGGTGACAATGTTTAAACTGTGCCACTCAATATTTTACTATTGTAAACGAAGGAGCAGAATACCACAGAGTATAATCTAGCTTCTCTTTGATACTGGTTGGACTGAAGCTTTTTCAAATGAAAGTATTGTTTCACATAACGATGAGCTATTTTTTCTATAATCATTCTTTTAAAACAACAACCGCCATCTACACGGTAGGTAGGATACTTCTGAGACTATCCTCGTGACATCTCTTTCACACCACAACTCGCGCCTAAGTGTGTTACAATATCTTTCTAAACATTGAAAGGAAAAATAACATACACGACGGTTATAATATTTTACAGCGATTATATTTTGTTAGAATATTTTGCAGTATATCATAAATATGCCCAATTTTCGTGCAGAGAAATATGTAGTTAAGCAAACTTGGCAATGTCTAGAAAAATCTTAAAATAATGTCATTTATAAAAGGCGATGACAAATGCGTCGTTTAGGTTGCCATGACACATTTGCATGAAACGTTACGAATATATATATACATTAAAAAGATCAGATATACCGCTGCTTTATGGCTGCCTACCACTAGATATATTCGTACAGTTGCAAACTAAGCGCGTTGAAGGAGATACCGTTGCTATACTATAGAAATGGCGTTGAAACTACCGCTCATAACAGGCATTGACTATCTCAAAGAAGCTATAATCAGCCACATAACGTTGTCATCTGCATACATTACTAAGCGCCAAACAGATCTTCAATGAGCTTGAACAGCTCACACAGCATTGCTATTTTTCAGGTGTGGCTCCACTCAATTCGCACTTGTATAAAATTGTAGTAATCATAAAATTTTCCGATCCTGTTACTATATTATTGAAACATAATGAAATATTTACAACTAATCGTATTAATTAACAATTTAAAAATTTGAAATACAGGATAAAATACCTGAATATTTTTTAAATGAAATAGTGTCACGCTTCATTTGTAACAAGGGGTAGTATGAACCCTAACTGGTTAAGCAATCCAATATCTAGTTAAAATTCATCTAATCCAACCGAAATATAGATAATAAAAGTTAAGTTAGGACGTAACTAGAATTCATAAATGATTATTAAGGGTAGTAAACTATCTCCATGTCACTGTGCACTTAGTTACACAATATTCTACGGGACCCTTTAATGTAATAAAGCCAACGAAGCGACTTTAGTAAAAGAGATCCGACTCACAATTTAATTTAAATAAATAAAATATAATAAAATCCCACAAGAACTTTAACCCGATCAATGTTTACTTAACCATTTTATTTTTACATGCAATTTCGATTATATTGGATTTAAATATTTTGGTGAATAATAAAATATTAGCTTAATTTGATTTAATTGAAATACAAATATAGCAATTTTGATGCAACATAATTTTCCTTCCAGTCGCAGGTAAATACTCAAATAAATAAACTATTTACCAAGCAGCATTCAATTTTCAAAATCGATTACTAGGATTCAATACAGATAGCTTGACGAATAATATAATAAATTACTATATCATACTGATTAGTTAAATATTCGTAAATATCGATACGATTTAAGTAAATATTATTATTAATTGATAAATAATTATAAACACCCTCGATCCACATAATACATCATTTAATCAGTTATTAATTATTTGGAAATTAAAAATTAATTGTTCACTGAAGATGAAATGTATAAGAAAAATTCCTAAAGGTGTTTTAAATCCCTTCAAAATAAATTAATGTGTACACACAGATAGGAATTCCAGACATTTCTAAACGATACAAGAAAAATCACGTCGTTAAGTTGTAACAAAATTGTAAATAAATCGCATACAAAAACTGATCTGAACACAGAAACTAAACTTGATTTTGGTAAGTGAAATATCAAAACATAATAAGCTGCAAGAGTGGTCAGCTTATAAAAGAAAGTGAATCTATTCCCACTCCTACCAAGTAACTGGGCTAGAAATAGTTTCATGCTATAACTTGCTCTTTCTACTATATTTCATTTCTACTTATTGAAGTTCTTCGTATTTCTCTTGACTATTAACAGTAATCTTTCCCCTAGTACCCCTCAGATATCTAAATGCCTTGATATTATTACATTGTCTAAAGAAACTGAATATGCTAATAATTTTTTTTCCGAGTATGTAACTAGAAGGTTTAAAGAAAGTGAATTTATTTTAAGAACTGTTTATTGGCGTTACAATTGAAAGAAGATTTGACTGAATGCCTTAAAATTCTTTAAATAAGGGCACTAAAGCGGGTTTCACCAGAAATAGATTCATCAGTGTCTGAGCGAAAAGGAATGGAGAAGTGATGAGCATAGACCAGTAATTGAATGAAACTTTTATGGAGCTGCTCCAATTAAGGGTAAAAAAATCAGCAATTCGAGTTGTGATCTAATAAAAGGCGAACTTGTATACGCCATCAGGTAGCACAAGAATGGAACAAATCTGAACCAGACCAAATTCATGGTTGGTTTATTGAAGCTCTTCTAGCTAGGACGAGAAAGCAAGTTCTTCTAGCAATCATGATTGAACTGTGGTAATGATTATAAGACGGAATTCATGCCTGAAGCATTGGATAAAGTCCATTTACATAAATATAGTTAAGAAATTAAGATCTATATAATGCACCAATCAAAGGATAATTAGTGGTATGAGTCAAGATCTCAAAGTACTTTTATAACGTTACACATAATAGAATTTGGACGAAGTGTGACGAACGATGCAAGTTACTTTTCTGGATAGCAAATATCTTTATGTAGAACAAGAATTCGATAAGAAATGGCGATTGGAGTAATTATGGAGTCAAGTGGAGCTATTATGCACTCCATTTTTAGTCGTCGTTTTAGTTAACATGTGGACACTGTATAACATTATCCACGAGTTGGCGGATAAAACTTGTGGGCGTACATGCATATTACTTGTGATCGAAAATGTGAGTTTAGTTACATTTTTGATTATTGGCTTTGTTTTTCATACGTGCACAGCTAATTTTTTTCATTTTCCAATATATAATCGTTAGAAGTAGGAGCTTGTGATCACTTTTACGTTATCTTTCAGTTTATGACTTTATTTCAGGCAATTGATAAATTTATAATCATTGAAAAGTGCGTGCTAACTTTTAAATCCCACGATACGTATTTCCATTGCGACATGAACATTCGCCTCCGTTTTTAATAACCGCCATGCTCGTTGACATGTTAAAACTATTTACCTGTCAACGACTTCGTTTAGAGCAAGCTACATTTATGTTCTTAACGGCAATCGTCAAACGACTTTCCCACTCTTATTAAGTTTTCTAAAGTTACATGATTTTGCATACATTTCCATGATTTTGCATAGATAAGTATATTTGCTTCCAAATTCTAATCTTAGAACAATCATTTGAAAAATTCTAAGTTTAGATAATTTTAGATTCCTAATTTAATGGTCAGTATTTTAGAAAGTCTAAACTAATTATATTCTATCTTTGTAAGAATATTCTATATATTAAAAAATATCTTTTTAATCACCTAGGAACTTAAACACAACAAAAAATACAGAATAAATCTGAGTTGAAATTTACGAGATGCAGGCAGGCGACATTGTAAATAAAATAATAATTTATAGCAAATGACTGTCTCACTTTAAATGAATATATATATATATATATATATATATATATTTATAAGAAGTCAGACACTTCAAGATTTACTAATGAAACGTAGACTATAAAAATCGATAATCAGTTTGAATTTAGACCAAAACTAGCGGTAAAAATCTATAAGCTAGCAGCTTTATTAAAAACGCCTGCTCAGGAAATAAGCTCCAGAAATTAGTAATCTGTGCCTTTTTAGACATTGAAAAGGCATACGATCCCGTTTGGAAGGCAACATTAGTCCATAAAATTAAACAGATAGGTGCAGATTTAGACACAGTGATCACCTTGCATCTGTGTCTAATAGGGAGAAAATTTAAAGTGAAAATGGACGAAAAACTTTCAAACTAGCATATAGCAGGAGAAGGTTTGCCGCAAGGCTCCCCACTGTCTTTGCATCGCTGATGACATTGCTGGCTTTACATGGGTAAGAAACGCGTACGTACGTAGCCAATTTGAAGCTGAAAATCAACCAAGCAATATCGAACATCACCTTCTTTGGTAAAAAGAAAGCAAACTTCTACGCGTTACTCATTGGAAGACACAAAGTTAGAATCAGAAAACAAGCTAGATATCTTGAGTGCATTTTCCATAGGAAACATAAATTTCAAGACCACGTAAAGGGCAGAGTAGCAATAGACTTGAAGAAAGCAAGAAACCTCTACGACGTACTAAAAGGAATTAGTGGTTTGAGCTTAAAAAACATAGTACACATCCTAGAGGCAATGGTAGAATCTGGCTGGGCCTACGAACAGGAGTTGTGGTGTAATACTTGGCCTACTGTTGAAGACATAATAACAAATTGCCATGACACACTTATAACACGCACAGGGGCTACACTGTAGTAATTAAGAAATGCAGGCTCAAGACGGGATTTAAATTCAAAAAACTTATTATCAAGCTCCAACATGTGTAGGGTAGAAATTCATGAATGGCTTCTCTTGGTGTTGTCGGATTTATTTGATTCTGCTGCTCGTTTGTTGTTTGATTTAATAATTTTAGTGGAATTAGGAGTGGAAAACATTCATATACACCAACAAGGGCACATATAAAATAGCAAAGCTCTTCGAAACACACCAAATAAAAGTAGCATATAAAACAAAATTCAGCAACCAGTTCCACAGAAATATTAGCAACATAGACAAATACAATAAAAGTGTCATATATAAGTTTACATGCAACACACGCAAAATTCTACATCGGATAAATGAGCAGAAATTTCAAAAGAAGATTTAGGGAATCCCAATATGCAAAAAAAGCCAGATATATATCATAGTGGTGAGTATCACCTTCTCAGCAACAGCCATCAAAATAAATCAATGGAAGAAAGCAAGACAATATTAAAAACATCATAGAACACATAGAATTATACAAAAGCAAACTCAAACACAAATTAATAAACGAACAAACTGCAAAGTCAACAGCCTCCTAACTCCACTAAAATTATTATATGAAAAACCAAGCCAAACAACAAATGAACACCAGTATCAAGAAAACACCGTATCCATACAAAGCGATGCCTAACGTGCGTACCAGAATAAACAATTGCCACATACACAACACAGCCATCGCAAGAAATTACATATTCAGTTCGACAATCAGTCTATGCTCGAAACTCGAAATATTCTATTTATTATATTAATATTTTGAATAAATTATAATACCTTGTCACAGATCAAAAAGGATATCCGCAAAGTTCATCAATTACAATTCATCGACGGAAAGTTCATCGACTGGAAATTTCACCGTAAAATTCGATTAAAACAAATTTATAATATAAATATTTATACATATTGCAAGATGCCTCTGTTGAGAGCATGCTATAAATAATAACACTATTGTGCGAATTAAGAAATATTAAGAAAATTATATATATTATGAAGGTAAGAAATAATAGACCTATTGTAGAAGGTACCTAGTTATAATGTATAGTGTACTTACTGTGTTATTGTAATTGAGAGATTAGTTATAACGTGTAGGTTATCTGTTGTTATAGTCTTCCATAAGTATATTCCACGTTAGCTCATTTATCTTCCGATTGTGTAATATTAATGGGAAATTTTTAGTAATATAGCCTAAGCTCCGAGGTGATTAAACCCTGGCTGGTACCTAAAATAGGAAATTGCGGACTACCGTTCAATAGGAAAATTGTTGTTTACAGTTAGTTACCTTGTTAATTAAACTTACGTAGTCACGATCTTATGATGTAATTGTACTATGTATTTAATGTACCATGTTGGTCTGATAGTTGATCTTTTATATTGCAAGTCGTCTTTCTTTTGATTGGCAATGTAATGTTTCTGTTCAATGTCTAATTACGTTTATTTTATCAGCTGTTTATTAGGACTAATTGAGGTTAACTGGAATATGTAGTAGACACTGGTGGCTGCTTCGCTACGTTAACAACACGCGTGTATGAAATTGGTGCACGTAGAGGGTGCTGTTGACCAAGTCATATATGACAGGCTTTCTTTGAGTTGAAAATGATGCATTAAAATTAAGCTTAGTAATATCTCGTCCAGATTTAGGAGTTCTAACGGCGATTGTTACATCCCTGCTCGTAATTGTTAATTTAATTGTCGATTTTTAGCCGATCTAAGACCTGTAAATTTTGAGTTGTAAGGAAATGGCGCTCTTGAATCGAATCCTCGGTCGTGGTATGAGGCTAGAATGGTGGGGCAGAGCGAGGCTATTTGGCATTTTGTCAGCAAGGTGGGCTCATCGTCTGAAAGAACAGCAAGTCAAATTATGTCTAATTAAATAATTAATTAAACTCTAATTGTTATAATGTATTAATAAAATACAAATAAATTTTAAAAGTCCATTTTGAGATATGCAGGATTAAAAGTTCATTTGGGAAGTCCAATCAACGATTCTGTTGATTTGGGCGGGTTTGGTGAATTATGAGTATATTTCAGCGATTGATGGTCATTAAACTCCGTGCAACATGGTCGCTTGTCAGGCTGAAAACCGGGCCAAGCTGGACGTATTTCTCAGATCGTGCTGCAGCTGCAGAACCTGTTCCTGTGAATCACGGCCGTAAGATGAACAAAAAGAGTTTTCCTGGAATTAGATAGTGACGCAGTCCAGGTGGAAAATTTCAAGTATTTCTTATCGTATCTTTGTCTGTATCCTTTAGAGCTTGTCATTTTAAATTGTTTTTGTTTATCATTAATTAGTCAGCGCCTCACGCAAAAACTTTATCTCACTTTAGATCCTTGCTTTGTTTATATAATTATTGCCAGTCCGTTTTATGCTGAAAAGAGCAGGGAGAAAGGGGGTGGGGAAGCCAGCATTTACAGTTCAGCCGAAGAATTAATCTCGAATTGGTAGGAAACTGTATATGGTTCCTTATGATAATGAATTTGAATATTACGGATATTGCGGAAAAAATTATTATGTTTTGATTAAATTATTTAAAGTGATATTATCCTCACAGTTTTGCATGCATTAGGAGCTAATTCTTGCATTTGATTTCGGCAAACCATTTTTAAAGTGTACAAACATATATTTGCTATAGGGTTTAGACTGGTTCGGCTTGACTCGGCCATACGTACTCCAATATAATACCTAGATTTACCCTTCAGTATTGTGAGGAATTCCTTGTAAGGAATTCCTTACTTTAATGTTATTTGTTATGTTTGTGTTTGCGCAAATCACTTTTAATATGTTATTTTATACCGGGGGCAGTTGTTAAGATTTTTTTAAATAACAATAGAATTATTCGGAGGAACACTTAGGCTTGCTGCAGATTGTTTTACATAAGAATAGTTATTTGAACTTATAAATATAAATAAATAAATCAATGTTTATTTGTAATTATACTTTTTTACAAAAGTTTATGCTCGTCAGGTACAGTATTAAGGGAAAAACATAATATAAATATAAATATTAATAATATTCTAGTATTTCAAAATCAGTACTAAAAATATTAAATTTTAAAAATCACAAAAATGATCACAAGGAATACAGACACAATTTCTAATTATAATGAGAAATCATTCAGTATAATTACAGTTTGTAAGTATTCGTTATAAGAATAATAACACTTTGAAATAAGAAACTTATTTATGACAAATTTAAATTTATTTAATGGTAAGTTTGAAATTACAGGTGGTAATTTATTAAAAAATCTTACACCTAAAAAGTTTACA